>WHYT01017846.1:349954-375460 GCA_009806455.1 Tetrax tetrax
AGGAAGATTTAGTGCAGGCTTGGAATGCACAACCCTGGGTTTTTGTGGAGTATGTTTTTAAAACGAATGCTTTTAATGTCTCTTGTACTAATTTGAAGTGTCTCATCCGTAGGACTTTCTTATCAAAGTTAGCACATACAAAGTTTGTTTGCTTTTCTGGACGAATTGTTAATCCCTAAGAAAGAACCTCCACAAGGTAGTTTTAAATTCTGAATTTTGTGAGTCTTGTAACAAAGCTTATTCTAAGAAAACCTTGCAGAGAGGAGGTAAAAAAGAGTAGGTCCAGGAATGTTTCTGGAAGGGACATGTCCAAATTAATTGGATCTGAATGGCAGTTACACACTGCAGCAAGAGGATGGCAGGAAGGTTTAGCTCAAGCTGGACAAAGATCATGTCTGGTACACTGAGTCTTTGAAATTTCTTTGAAGGCTTTTCAGTTTAATTGAAAATAAATCAAGCTGTTATGTAGAGAAGTCTACCCCATGGATACTAGGGAAATTCATTAAACATGCTTGACCTGCCTTTGCCTGGTGATTGCACCAAAGTCAACCAGCGCCTAGGATTATGGTACGCAGGGAAACGCTGCCCCAAAACAGCCTGCGGCACTGCTCAACGCGGTGGAGACGCTCGGACCCTGCAGTGGTCCCAGCTGCCAAGCTGTGATGGGGATCACTGGCACAGCCACCGTGGAGCCACCCTCCTCCTCGCCCAGCCCTGCTTCCAGAGAAAGCCCCGGTGGTTACAGACCCTGGCTGGGAGGGACGGGGTCACCGGGGCCGCGAGGGAGCTGCAGTTTTGGCAATATCCTGCCAGGAAGCTCAGACACATCCTGCTTGCAGGGAAGTAAAAGCACAGATCACAGAGCCGGCTAATCTGACCTCTTTAATAAGATTCAAAGCTCTTCTGTTAGCCCAAAGAAGGCAAGCGGAGGTACTGGGATGTCCAGTGAGAAATGCGCTGGAGCCTGGAGTTCATGGTGAGCAGAGGACAGCGCCGGTGTCTGCCCTGCGGGGCGGGAGCATGTGGCTCACTGGGGCTTTGCTGGGGTGCAGATGCGTGGACCCTGGAGAATGGTGCACAAGGTTCGGGTCCATCTGCCTGCGTGGGACTGTAAGTGAGACCAAACCATGTCTCTGCCTGTCCATGGCTTAGGAGAGGCATGGGGGGCAGTGGAGGCCCTTGATAACCTCACCGGAGAGGAAAGAGCAGCATTTGTTGCAAGCCACAAGCTGGACAGGGCAAACATTTTCTTCCTTTCCTCTGGATGCAAGTCCTGTAACTGGAGAGTGCCGGGAGAGTGCCATGGCCCCACGCTGCTGCTGGCGGGCAGGAGCAGAGGGACGCTGGCAATGGCATGGCAGAGCTGGGAGGAAGTGGAAGGGACTGTCACAACAAAATGCCCCATGCGGGTGGGGAACGCGGCTCCTCCACTGTCCCTCTCCCCTCGGTGTGCGGGAGCTCAGTGCTGGGGGAACAGCACCAGGTCCAGCACAGGCATGGAGGAACAAGCCAGCACTGCCCACAGTTTAGTCCACCACGTGTGGGCACGTGGCACGAGCTGGGGGGCACCAAGCCACCCTGGCACCGCTGTAGCACAGGAAATTGTCCCCAGCCTAGAAGCACCAAAATAATATAGCACTGGTAACCACAGAAATGGCAAAGCACAGACGTGGACAAGCTGGTGCTTTCAGTGATGATAAGCAGAGAAGAACCCGTGGAGCTGACTGCTGTGACGTGCAGTTTAGACTGTCACTGTAAATGAGAATGGTGTCCATGTTTTACTGTTAAAATAAAACTGAGAACAAACTCTCTCTGTATGCTTTGGGGCATGGAGGGGCTCTCACAGGGAGCTGAGGAGCAGCCATGCCCTGGGACATCGTGCCGTGGGGCTGGAGTGCTTGGAGATTTGTACATTTAATTCAGTGAGGAACACAAAATTGGCCCCAGTTGTGTGCTGCGCAGGGATGGGTTTCCATGGTACCACTTCCCTGAATCAATATCCTTGCCTTTTTTTTTTTCCTCATCTCCCACTTCAAAAAAATAAAATAATTTTTTTTACGAGTCAGCCTTTTTTTCCTGCCTGTCAAAAAATTCTGGTACTTTCTTACTGTTCTCATGTGATATTACACATCAATCAAACGGCAAATAGAGACACCATCACCCCACCACTGTGTACTAATTCCTGTATGCAGAGCACATGTGTAAGGAACAAAATCATTTTATCTGTCCTCTGTTCAGCGCTAATATCTGCTAAATACCCCTGTGAAACTTCACCCTCCTTGGAGCTCTCTGGGAGGTGAAGCGTGGTGCTGGTTTGATGGCTCCCAAAGCCCCTGGCAGCAGCAGGGGAGAGCGTGGGGGTGCATGGATGCATGGGTATGAGGAGGAGGGACAGTGGCTGATGTCCCTTTGGACATCTCAAGACACCCGCCTTATTTCTCTGATAAAAACCTTCAGATCCGCCTGAGAGAAACCCCATAAGAACTGAAAACAGTCAAACATCAGCAGGCAATTATTCACCAGAGACCAGTCCTCTACGCACGTGGCCTCTGCATTTCAAGAGGGACCAGCAGCTGTCACTCACCTCTGTGCACGTTGGCTCTGCAGCCCTGGATGCTTCACAGCCCATGCAGGTGAGCGTTGTGAAAATCAGAAGGTATAAATCACAGGCCATTACGGAGTGAGGTGGGCTGTTAAAATGGATGATCTTGTGCTATCTCCCTGTGATGAAAGTGAGACAGAGCACCAAAGTCAGACAAACTGGGCAAGTTGACTAGAAAGGAGGTTGTAAGGAAAAAGAAATGCTTGCTGAACCTCCTGGGCTCAGTGTGAGCAAAAACAGTTTTGGAGTGAAAGAGGAACTTCCCTGCTTTAAAATTAGTCAAATGACTGTGTACTGGTACTTTTCTGGGGCAGAACAGATTTTTTTTTTTTTTTTCCTAAATTGAAAGTGAGGGAAATTGGTTATTATGCTTGTATAGAGTGAAACACTTCAACTAGGTACAGGGGAGTTAGTTCAGTATGAAATAGGAGGCAGAGCAAGAAAAGAGCAGATGAGACTGCAGGGTCTCACCAAAGGGGAATTTGATGCAATGGAAAGTTTGAGTAAAACAAAATTTGGCGCATCACTTGTGAAAGTCTCAAGAACTTGTGAAACAACTGAGATACAGGCAGAAAATCTGTGCCTGTATAGCTGCCAAAAGGATTGTGATGCTGAAATGTGCTTCTCTTGTTGGAAAGAGTAAAGCTGAAAAGCAGTAGTTCAATCTGAAAATGAACTCTCTTTCTCTTGTATTTAGATTACAAATAACGGTTAGTTTTCTTAAGGAGGACAGTATTTGTAACCCTCTCCACGAGGGACATGTGTGTGGCAGCTGCAGGTGGCAGTGTCTGGTTCTTGCTGCCCAGGATGGCGCTCCAGCCAGCCAGCTCACCTTGCCTTTTTTATCTTTTCTTAAATATCTGTGTTATTAGCCTGATAACTTCGTTTTCAGCAGGCTTAACTGATGCTCTTTCTTCACCACCTAGCAGGGAAAGGCATGATGAAAACACACTAGGCTCAGCAAACTCACCCCAGCACACAGGGAGAGGCCAGGTAGGTTGAACCGCAGAGCCGATCCAGCCCTGGTAACTCATCAGTGAAGCTGCAAGCAATCAAGATGCCTTCTGGAGAGCATCAAGCTCATCACCCGGGAACGTGGAAACATCTGGGCTTCTCTGGTGCCAAGGGCACAAAATCACTGGCTTTGGGTCTGAAATTGTGTATGAAGGCCATGGTTGTTCCTGATAGCTGAAGTGTCTGTTGGATTTTACCTGAGCCGTGCTGTGCTCGTTCCTGCAAGCAGCTGTGGAGAGGGGAGCAAACAACATGGCAGGAGCAAAGCTTAAAAGCCAGTGAAGAGCCAACTGCCTTTGGCACCTTTGCCAAACCTCTTGGGTGGGCTGTTGTGACTGGCGGGCACAGCACCAATGCCCTAGTGCTGTATTTGTCTGCTGCCCAGAATGCTTCTGGGCTGATCTGACTTGGCTAGGTTTTGTTTTGGTTTTTTTTTTTTTCCTCCTTCTTAATTTAAAAATTTAAAAGAAAATAACTTACCTAACAAGCTAAAATATTACTCCGCATCCCACCAACAGCTCTGCCTCTTTCCAGCTCCCTGTTTGCTGGAAATCCTGCTCTCCCGGCAGCTGATAGAGAAAGTTCCAGAAGATATTGTTGTTTGGGATGTTTGCTTCTTGCTTATTTGCTATTTTCCATGGTAAGGCTCAAAGGTCAGGGCTGGGGGTGTCCCTGCTCTCCCTGCTGCGCTTCCCTGGCTGGTGGCAGCTCGAACTCGCCCTTGCAGCCTGTGTCTTATTCCTGACAGGCTACGAGCCCTGGTGGCATGGATGCTTCCTCAAACACCCCCCATACCAGAAACACTGAATTTAAGATAAATGTGTTGTTTTGGAAGAAAAGTCCTTTAAATCAGGAGGGGATATCAGCTGAAATGAATCCTGCCTCTTCTTGCAGTGGAAGTATATTACTGCGCGTCGTGGAATTTACACATGACATAAAGGGGTATAAATAACTGCAGAGATTTGGGGGGAGGAGGGGAGGAGGGTGTTTTTGAGGAAATGGGAAGCTTTATGATGCAAATAATGAATTCCAGGGCCTGCCTCAATTTTGAGTAATAAAGAATTCATTATGAAACCGGTACTGGGTGACTGAAGCTCCTCTTCTCACCCCTGTGCATAAGCAATCGCTGAGCTTAGTAAAAATGACTGATGATTAGAGGGGTCTGACTTATTCATTACATGTGCCTATCTGATTAATTTTGCTCCTTGTGCTCGTAAAGGAGTGAACGGGAAGGGGTAAGCATTTACAGCAGCGGTTATGGGGAGGGGGTTTCAGTGCTGGCAGGGGTCTTTGCTGCAGGCATCTGCTGTGGGGCTTGGTTGTGGAGTGCTGGTGAGACGCTGAATGCTGCTGAGGGCTGAGTAAATTGCCTCCTCCACGCTGCCCCTCGGGCGCTGTGCCACCCTGCAAACAAGTTCCACTGCCCTGCAGTCAGAGAGTCCCCCGGGGGAGGGATGTACATCCCCCCAGAACTTCTCCATTTTAAACTGATTTCTGAGCTAGATAAAAGGAACGGCTCATGAGGCTCACCAAAATGTTCTGAGTCACCCAGGGCCTGTGCCCATGTCTGGTAGCTCTTCCCCTGCTTAAAAACCACCAGCAAGGCTGTGTTGGTCCTTGCAGGGACCAGGGCAGTGATGTGCTGGTATTCTCCTCAGGTTGGCCAGGTGACACAGACATGAGCATCAGGCATGATGCAGAAGTCACAGGTTGCCAATTCCCACCCCACCACAGAAAAGTGGGCCCTGTTTCTGGGTGGGATCCTGTGTCCTGCAGGAGCCTCTCTGCTGGTGCGGGAGGACGGCTGGTCGGCTGGAGGGGAAATCCTGTCTGGTGTCAAATCCGCCCGGCTGGCCCTGTGCCTGGCCCACCCTTCTGTTGGGAAAAGGATGCTGGCCAGAGCACCGAGCACAGCACCTCCAAAAAGCCTGGCCCTCAAGGGGTGCTGCAGGAGGGATGAACCTGGGAAATCACTCCTCTTCCAGGGTTGCCTTGGAAAAAATGTGTAATGACTGTAGGAGTCATCGGGAATCAATCTAAGACATTTAACAAAAGAAAAAAAGTACAATGAATTGTGTACACGTACTGAACAGACTTTAGCACCGTCAGAATTCCTGTGAGATGTTAATTCTCCCTTATTTCAGAAACGAATCATGTCAATCTCCAGGTCTTCCATATAAGAAGGGATTGGCAACCCAGCACAACAGGGCTTCCAAAATACCTGTCTATACAAGATCAAAGGATTAAAATAACTTTCAGTCATTTCCTTCAAGTACAGATTTCAAGTTTTTCCTTTGTTGTTTTCTTTGGTACCACAAATGAGAGACAGGAATCCAAATGACTGCTTTAAATGCTGGATGTGAGAACCCAGACCAGGGTTATCCTTGAGGCAGTGGGATTTGGCCTGTGACTGTTCCTCAGCTGTGGCTGTGTGGTGCCTGGAGAGCGGACACGGCAGCTGGGACGTACCAGGACCACCTGCCCAGCCAGGCCACAAACGTACGTTTTCCAGCAGGAAAACCTGTGCAGGCTTTGCTGCTGGTGCAGGAGGTGCTGCAGGCTCAGCCCCGGCTCTGAGGAAAAACCTGACACAAGACGATGCAGCAAGAGCATAAATCACCCACAGGGAGAAAAAGCTGCCATAAAAAACGTCAGAGTTTACCAGACTTTATGTGAAACCCCTCTGCTTTGTGCTGCAGCAATTGATCTTTCTGAAACCGTAAACGAGGGCAGGAGGCAGCAGCCGGATTTCGTGCAGACCACGTGCTCTGTGCACACGAGCAATGTCCCTGCACCTGCATTCAGGGGTGGTGGGGACACAAGGGGGTGAAGAGCTCCAGGACAGTGCCTGCCATGCCTTCCCTTGCTGGGCGCCAGCCTGTCCAGTGCACATTTTGGGCAGCCAGGGGCCAGGCTGCAGCAGCCCCCCGCCCCAGGGATTCCTCCTCTTCTGCTCTGCCGCTGCTCCTTGGTGGCGGACCAAACCAGGAGCTGCTGTCCTTTGGCACTGATATAACCATCAGTCGCACACCACAGCTTCAACTCGAAATTTCCATGACTTGAGCAAACCACCTGCACAGGTAGTGACCTAGGTGCCCCTTGTAAAAGAGAAAGAGTGTGACCAGGGACATAATGTGAGCGCTGCGTGTAGAAATATCCCAGACAAATAAAGTGAGCACTCCTCCGGCTGCCTCTCCATGGGTGGTTTATTCTTATGTGGATTTTATTTGAGACAGCTTATAAAAGGATTGATGGAAAAGGTGCTCAGCCCGTGTGCTGCTGCTGCAGCTTTAGGAGAGCATCAATCTTTAGTAGGGAGCGTGAACAAACTTTCAGCTGATGATCGCAGTTTGTGAGAGGCCAGGGGACGCTGGGTTTCCTGGCCCCCGTGCCTGCATCCTGCGCTCTGCCTGCCAGCCAGGAAAGGGGGTTGGACATGGCTGGGGCATGCGAAGCCGTGTGAAGTCCTACCAGTCAGTACAAAGGCACTATGTAGGAAGGAAATTGCTGACGGGAATTGGCAACCGATTAATTACTGACGTCTTGTACATCCATGTTTCATCTGCAATGGGGAACTTCTCCTGTACTCTCCCTGCAGATACTGTTTCTATATAACTACTCTTGCTCTGTTATCCCCCTTGAGTAGCTTGTGATTTTTTTCAGAAATTCAGAACATGTTTTGAAGATCTCAGTGCTGGAGCCCACTGTTACTGTGTGAAACAGCTGTAAGATTTTTCTCTGTCTCAGAAATGCACCCTCTGTTCCCTGCTAAGCAAGAAAAATACCCAGTATTTTTGCTCACTGTGGGTTGTATCAGTACTATAAAGCCAAGACAGAATGCAGATTTCAATGATTAGTAACAAGCCATTCTTCCTCTCTCTGAACAATACAGAATCTTACAAACTGAGTTGTGCAAGTCTTGCACACTAGATTTTTAGACTGAGAGAGAAATCTGGTTGTATTTGTAAGTTTGACTTAAATAGCAAGCAAAAAATCAGAATTAAAACCCTCCTGAGCTTCCCTTTTCCTCAGGTGGTCTCTGTCGGGTGTAGCCTGGCACGGCTTTGAGGAAACAAAGCTTCCCAGCCCTTGCATGGAGAGGCTGGGCTGAAGGTCCTGCACGTGGGTTGGTGCAATCCCAGGCACAAATACAGGCTGGGCAGAGAATGGAACGAGAGCAGCCCTAAGAAGAACTTGGGGGTAGTTTTGGACGACAAGCTCAACATGAGCAGGCAATGTGTGCTTGCAGCCCAGAAAGCAACCGCATCCTGGGTTGCATCAAGAGGAGCGTGGCCAGCAGGTCGAGGGAGGTGATTCTGCCCCTCTACACTGCCCTGGTGAGACCCCACCTGGAGTACTGTGTCCAGTTCTGGAGTCCCCAACATAAGAAGGACATGGACCTGTTGGAGCGAGTCCAGAGGAGGGCCACGAAGATGATGATGAGGGTTGGAGCACCTCTCCTATGGGGACAGGCTGAGAGAGTTGGGGCTGTTCAGCCTGGAGAAGAGAAGGCTCCAGGGAGACCTGATAGCAGCCTTCCAGTACCTCAAGGGGGCCTACAGGAAAGATGGGGAGAAGAGACTTCAGCAGGGCCTGTTGTAGTAGGATGAGGGGTAACGGTTTTAAAATAGAAGGCGACCAATTCAGACTGGATATAAGGAAAAAAATTTTTACAATGAGAGTGGTGAAGCACTGGCACAGGTTGCCCGAAGAGGTGGTGGATGCCCCATCCCTGGAAACACTCAAGGCCAGGTTGGATGAGGCTCTGAGCAACCTGATCTGGTTGGAGATATCCCTGCTCCTCGCAGTGGTTTGGACTAGATGACCTATAAAGGCCCTTTCCAACCCAAACTGTTCTATGATTCTATGATCCCTAGGAGTCGCATTTTTGTTGGATTTGGTTTGCTTCAGCTGGCCGCAGATACTAACTTTGCAGTGGGAGGAAGCTGGGCAGAGATAAAGAAAAAAAAAGCCAAACTGAGTGAGCTGGTGTGAGTTCAGGCTATTTAAAGAACTTCTGACCCAGAGGCTTTGAAATTACAAAAGAGCATCTTAAAAGGAAGTCCTGTTGCTTAGTGACATTAATAGCCATGTATACAGCTCCAGGAAGACAGGAGAGAAATCTCTCCCCCCATTTTCAAGTAAGGGTTGCTGGTAAGGAGCATGCATGACCCAGGCGCCGTGGCTGTGTCCAGAGTGGTTTGGAAGTGTCCTAAGCCACGTCCTGGCTGAGAGAGGGTTTCCATGCCCCTTTGGTGAGACAGGTAAGAGCCAGCTCTCCTCCTCCTCCACCTCAGGGTTTTGAGAGCTGTGAAACACAGCAGCAGGCTGCACCTATGACCAGGGTCATGAGAATAAGAAGAGAAACCTAAAACTGCCATGATGAGGGAAACAAACCATAGGTTGTGCTCAGCCAGATGGCCCGGGAACCTGAAATGATGTCTCTGCACAGTTTTTACTGCTTCAATTCACTTCTCAAGTTGCTTTTCTCTTTCTCCCCCATTCATATTAACTAATTCTTACCTGCTCATTTTGCACTGACGATCTTTTCCTGATGAGCATCCATGCAGCTGCCAGGTAATATCCTATTGTCATTATGACTGCATGAGAGGCAACAAGTTAAAATGCATGTTGCTCCAGTCGAGAATATGTAAATGCCCTAAATATATTTTCCCACAGGGTAACATTTGCTCATTTGCCCTCACCATACTTCAGAGACGTGGCTCTGAAGTCCCTGTCCTCACAGCAATTTTGCCTTTCTTGCGTGAATCCTTGACTGATCTTGTTTGTTGTGGAGAGGACAAGCCAACCTCACTGCTAAAATTCAGGGTTTCATTCTCAGTGCAGCTGCTGGGACCTGAGGCTGCAGTTGGGTGCTGCTAATGAGCCGTTTCTATCAGATAGTTTTGAAAAGGGAAGTTCTTACCACACAGCCAGATGAACGATGCAGAAATGAGGCGAGTGGTCCTGTGTGTGCAGGATGATCCCGGGGTAGTCCTCATTGGAGCCATGCCTGCTCTGCAGATACCAATGACCTTGGGCCACAGGTCACTGCTTCCATCAGATACTCATTCCAGACATCCCACCTGCTCTAACATTCGCTTTCATGTGGGTTCTTTACGTATACCGAATACCTATTCCCCATTTGCAGAGGTATGTGCAAGGAGAAGAATTTGCTGCATGTTTAGACATGGTGAGTTTGTCAGATCTAGATCAGAGACAGGCTGGTTTACTCCTCAGCCCCCTGAGTGATCACTGCACAAATGTCCTGTGCTACTGCCAGGGTAGCCGTCTGTAGGTCGGTGATTAGTCTTTTGAAAATGTTTCACTCGGCAGCTCAGTCTTCAGTGAGGTTTCATTGCCATCAGAGAAAGTGCAACAGAGCTCCACACTGCAGCTTGGCTTGGTGTTAATTTTTTGCATATTGCCACCCCACCAAAATGCCAATTCCATTCATAGTAAAGCCATAAGCAAGCAAGAGCATTCTCTTCCTTTTACAGTAACTTTAAGAAAAGCAGTGAAATGCTCGAGGGACCATACCTTGGTGGTCTGTGCTCTCCCAGTGTGGCTGGGAGCAGCTGAACCACCACCCTGCTATTCAGCCCGTAGCTGGGAAGGCCTGGGATGTCTCAGTGCCCTAGCCCGAAAGGAAGACAGAAGCAGCAGGTTGCGCAGCTCGTTCCTATAGACGGGCTCCGTCCTTCTGCAGGCAATGACGACAAAGTCCTGCCGGCATGGTGTTGGCTGATAGTCAGCACTTCCTCTGGCACTGGGGCCTGTTGGCTAATTGTGCTTTCCATCAATTATAGGCTTTTTCCTCTTGGTGCAGCTATATTTTCCTTGCTCTGATTTATGTTGTGCCTATTTTGCTGTTAACTGTTCAGAACAATTGACCCTTTCCTCCGCCTAACATCCTCTGTGCAGGCTGTTTAGCGCTGAAGCCCCTGTCCCCTCTTCTCTGCTGCTTCGCTGCCTGTTCAACTCTGGTGGCTGTTGGTCAGGGCCATTGTCTCCAGCTCATGGAGAAAAAAAACTTATTTAAAGAAGTGTTCCCAGCAGGTGCCTGTTTGTTGCTTCCCTAGATCACAGAAGAGTGGGTCTTAAAGAAGCACGAGGGGCTGGGCGCTGACCCTGTATTTTAATAAACAAAGAGGCAGTTTCTGAGGTTGCGCTGGCCTGACAGAAATAACAGTGTCTGTCAATATGCTGCTCTTTGTGATCAGTAAGCCTGCCCTGCCCAGGTTTGCCTGCCCTGATTAAACGACAGGGGTTAGAGAGGGCAATAGTATTGTATAAACGGTCATTTTTACATTAGTGGAAATAATTCTTTGGAGGAGGATGGTGGGGGGTGAACAATCACAGAAAGTTAAATTCTTGTGATCCAGACAAGATTTCCAAAATTCACCTCCCATATTATCCTTTTATTTAGTTTTTCCACTTGTCTCTTCTGGTTTTCAGCTGCCTAAGCAGCACAAATAGCAATGTGTGGTTTGCTACTGGACCAAATCCCATATTGCGGAGGGAGCAGGGCTTGGGGAGGTTCTTGCCCAGAGAAAAGAGGACAGAGGGAAAGGGAAGGGGCTGGAGTTTGTAACAGATTTGGTGGCTCACCCATTGCCAGAGGAAAATCTGTACAGTTACTCCCAGGAGCTTTCCTTTAACCATGCCTGTGTATAGATTTTTCAGTTAACAGCATTTTCCATGACCTTTCTTTTCTAGGTACCATTTCCAGACTGCGATCAGCCCAGATGTCATCACGGGATGATCATGGGATCTCTGCAGCACCTGCTGCTGTGCCTTTCTGCCAGCCTCTCCTGGGAGTGAGCTCCAGCTCTCGTGCCCGAGTCTTGGGTGGGCCTGTTTGCTAAGGTGCTCCAGGATACACTGAGCATGGCAAGGCAACGTAGAGCTCCCCTGAAGTCCAAGGGGTAATTCATCTTCTTAATATTGCTTACATGTTTGCAGACCTTGCAGGTGAGCGCAGCTTCACCTGAGGAGCTTGTTGCATCTGTGTTCAGTGACCTACATTGGTGGCTTATCGATGTCTTGTGGAGTTTGTGGGATGTTTGTCAGACCTCTTAAGATTTTGTATTTTCTGAGGTGATTCAAAGTGTTGGTAACAGTCCAAAAACAAAAGGTCCTTGACACTGAAATCCACTTCTTGTCTTGCCTGTCTCCCAGGACATGGACTAAGTAGGCTTGGGAGATAACTCTGTTATCAAAGGGTAAAACTCAAGAATCTGGATAAATAGGAGAATAAATCCAATAGTACTTTAGGAGGAGGGAGTAACTATTATTTTAAAATGTAACCTTATGGATTTAATGCTGTGTCCTTGCTTCATGTTCATGATTGAAAGGGTTCCTTATCTAAACTGGAAACTCTTTCAAAGAGAGGAACATGTTTGAGCTCTGCAGTACAGATGTTCCTCCGGGTTTATGAGTACATGCGCAGGGGTACAGACGCTCCTGGAACAAGCTGCAAAATGAGAAGGGGAAAATAGATGACAGAGACAAGGAAGAAATGCTCAGCAAGACGCAGATGCAGCTGTAAAGTAAGCGATGGAGGCAGGGAGCGAAGGAGGGAGAAGGAGTCTCTTTGGGAGACGGCCTGCAATGGAGCTCTGTGTGGCACTGCCAGAAGCCACCATACAGCCCCACACCTTCCCTTGAGCTCTGAGCGTGATCATACAGTAAGCATGTAAATATTAGAGTTGTATGTCAAAAGTCAGGTAAAATATACCATTTCTGTTGGCTTTGCACTAAGACATTTTTCATTTTTTTTAAAACCTGCAGCTCGGAGTGAAACTGCAGGAGGGATGGGACTCGTGAAACCCCTGTGGGTGGGAACCAAAGCCACTGCTGGCGCACACAACCAAGGAGCCCATTGCCAGCATTTCCTACAGCTTTTCTCTGGGTTCGTTATTTGTCCCCACTTCTGCCGCTGGTTTCCACGAGATGGAGCTATTCTAACATGACTTCATCAGCAGCCCCCGGAGAACTGCATGCTACCGCATATTTTTTTTTATTTCTATGACAATATTTCTGAAGTGGGTAGGCTTTTATGAAAATCATCATCTGAAAAAATACCAAACCCAAATGAAACCACTGGAGCTCAGTGTGCATTTTGCCGGGCTGCGTAGTCAAAAGGCTCCTTGCAAAAGTTTCTCCCACGGGATGCAGATGTGTGCTGAGCAGTTTTACACCATGCTGGGACAGCTGGTGGCATGCTCATTCAGCCTCACCTCTCCGCAGAGCTCATTTTGCCATGGCTAAGGAAACCTCCAATGCCCCCTGTCCTTGGGGGCCACCTGCAGCGTGCCAGGGGAGGTGGCCCTTGCCACCCACTGGTGGCTGTCCGCAGCCCCTATCTGCACACCCCAGCCCGCTGGGGCAGCTGCCAGCATTTGCCAGGTTGTGATGAGCCCCTCGTGCAGAACTTCTGTCCTTTATAATCAAGTTTTTTTAATCTACTTTTGCCTGTTTCCACATGCTGCTCTCTTCCCGCTGCAGCACCTGCTCCTTCCTTCTCTGCTTTGCGTCCCTCCGGCCCAGCCCTGCTTCCCATTGAGTCAAAGCGCAGACAAAAAATTGTGCAAATGCTGTTGTTTTGCGATGTAAGTCTGCAAACCTCTTGGCATGGCCCTGCCTTTGACCGGGTCATGCTCGTGGAGGCAGGCTCCTCCTGCTCCTGTTTGGGCACGCTTTCCCACTGCAGCCCCTACGAACGGCAGCCGCTCAGGGACAGGCTTCTTTCTGGGGAATTTCTACAGGAGCTGTGAAAACTAGGTCCAGGTTTATACGTAATGCTTGAAAAGAGGGTATCCTGAAAACCTCTTGCTTGCTGCTTGCGCTGCGAGCTGATTAGGGCTGTGCTGGCATTGTCACGAGAAGCTGGTGTTCCCCATTTGCAGATGGGAGATAAGCGGTATCTCTGTGACGAGGTGTTGCTGGCAACGTGTTCCTGCCCCGCAAGCATGCACCTTCGCAGGGAGGCAGTGGGCAGAGGTTTTCCTCCTGAGCAAGTGTCCAGTGCCGGGAGCTGGTTCCTCCCCGCGCCTGCCACAGCAGAGAGCCGGCTGCCACTTCTCAGCTGCACAGAGTCTGAGCTTCTTGCTGCCGCGGGAGCCCGGCTGCGTGGAAACCACAGCAAGATAAGTAAGGGTCAGCTCTACAGGGCAAGGGGCTGCCATTGCCAGATCTGGTAACACTGCACCTGTCCAAATTCCCGTGTGAAATCTTAATTTGCAAAGACTGGAGCATAAATGCGTTTGGTAGTTGTCTTGGGAGTTTTTACCCAGTGTGGTTTAACATCTCTCATTTCCTGCCCCCAAGCCTGTGCCTTACAATGGAGGGAGCTTGGAAGGAAATACAAAACCTCATGTGAGCTCCTAAGCAGAGGGCTGTCCTCTCTGCAGGGAACTCTGGGATGGACTGAAACCTCTGATGTGCTGTTGGCACATAGGTATTTCGCGAGCACTGACTGTGTCTTGCTTTTCAAGACTGGGACAGAGATAGCATCAGCACAATTTTAGCTTCTTTCCTCTGAAGACTATCTTCCCGCAGCTGAGGAATGCAGCCAGGAGGCCCAAGGAGAGGATGGCCTGGCTGTGGTTCCCCTGGCTGAAGTTTGCTTGCCTTTCTTCCCCTCGCCACCCTACCAGCTTGTCCATCTTGGAAGTGATTCCTCTTGGGCCCATCCTTGCCACTATCCTGCTTGTCCTTTCATGGAGTCATTAAAATCCTCTAATATGGCTTATTCAAACAGAGCTTTAAAGGCCTAGTTTTCATAAAAATGTGGGTCTATTTCTGCATGCCTAGCATGTAGTTACCATGTACCTCAGGTGTGTGAACTTGACACTCTGGCCTATCTGGCTTAGGTTTGCACTGATGTGTGGCTGTGTAGGTGGGTAGACCTGCCCTGTGCACCTCCAAATGTACGGGCATTTGAAACTGACCAGGAAAATTGTCTGTGGGTGTTCAGGGGTGTAATTCTTGGGGGTTCAAAAGCGTCCATAGCTCGTTACGGATTTCACCACTGTTCCCCAAGACCAATTGGTCCAGTTCCTGAAGCTCCTGACTTAAATTGCCTCTGGGGTGGGGGCCACCCAGACGGAGGGAGAGAGGGAGGGAGCAGGCTGATTGCAGCTGGTGGGAGCGCAGCACGGGAAGTGTTGGTTCCAGGAGGAAGGGATGAATGAAAAACTGATGAGCCAAAGTAGATTATTCCCCTTGCATGCAGGTCCGTGCATTGGGCAGACAGCCAAGTATGAGCACAGCAGGGAGCGAGCATCTCGCTTCCCAGCTCCCCTCTGCACCCACAGTACAGAGCCAGGAAGGGCTGAAAACACCTGGCGAGGGGGGCCTGCTCGTGGCCACAAATGGCCTGTTATGATAGCATGAGGGGTAATGGTTTTAAAATAGAGGGAAGAAGATTCAGAGTAGACATTAGGAAAAAATTTTTTACCATGAGGGTGGTAAGAACAGATTGCCCGGAGAGGTTGGACGTCCCATCCCTGGAAACATTCAAAGCCAGGTTGGATGGGTCTGTGAGCAACCTGATCTGGTTGGAGACGTCCCTGCTCCTTGCAGGGGGGTTGGACTAGATGACCTTTAAAGGTCCCTTCCAACCTCAACTATTGTATGGTTCTATGATTCTGTGAACTATATACACAGCAATAAATAGTTCTCTTCTAAGTTTCTTCATCAGAAAGAAGATGAGGTATGTGAGAGCTCTTGCTAAACATTGGTGCCACAGATATTTATCCCTTTTATATGAGAACAAAAAAATAGTAAAAGGACCTGATAAACCACAATATAAATATTACTGCTTGAAAGATTTGGCCTAGGAATTATATGGACTTCCACAAGTTTCACCTGGCAGGGGTGCAGATGATTTAGGCTAGCAATTATTCAAGACACAGAGTGTGATTGGACTTTTAACATTTGAAAGGATTAAACACCCACTTCACAAGCAAGAATAATTTCTCTTCAGTTTTAACTCATTCTTTACAAATATTAAAACTACAAATTATTATGCCCTTGGTCCATGGCATAGGAGAAACTTTGCTAATTTTCTCCCACCTCAGCTCAGATTAGCCACTTTTCTCCAGTGCTACTAATGCCACAAAGAAGATGATTTTTCTTTCTTAAGTAGTTCACGCTGGTGTGTGCACACACACATACGGGCAAGGTTGTGTTTCATAACAGGTTTCTGTGCTTGTGACTCAGAGCTGAACTATTAAACCATAACACATGGCTGACATCTGGAATTCACTCAGATGTTTTTGTCATTTGAATATTGGTAGCCATGGTTTGCTACTCTTCTTTCCTCCACAATGTAACTTTCTTTATTCTCAGCTCATAAAAACAGAGGTAGAAGACTTTACCGAGCCTGTCGGTGTCACTTGATCGACATACATAAAATATTTTGTCCAAGCCTGCTTGAAAAGCACGTGAGTTCAGAGATTTTGGCAGATAGATCTTTCTAATTTAAGTGCCTACTTTGTCTTTAGATTTAGAATTATTGAGTTCATTTTCGCTTCGTAACAGTCTGTGCTTGCTCAGACCACAAGCAGTCACCTGTTAGCTGGCAAATTTGGGTGAGAATTGCAGACGGATTGCCTTGGTGTGTAAATCTAATTATTTACATTAATTCTTTCAAATGAATGTCTCTCATTTGGCTTGGTTTAGAGCAAGATTAAAACATGCTAGTGTTTGCTGTAATGTGGAACAGTTTGTCTTACCTGTGTCTCACAGGGTGCTATGTGCTGTTCCCAGGGCTGTCTGCTGTGAGCTGGTATGCTGCTGCGGAGATTAAGATTTTGCATTTGCCATGAAAAATACTGTAGGGATGCCAGTCAGAGTGTTGTAATTAAGGATGTGTTGAATCTCACACTGATAGCCAGGATTTAATGAAAACTGCTGTCTATCTGCCACTGTGATGAGTCTCAAGCAAAAGGGATGGATGGGAAGAATTTTTTTCTGGCTCTGACTCAGAAAAGCATCTGAGCATATTTTTTTTCAATCCAGCCCTATAAGCACATCTTTAACTGTGGGGACCATCTGACTTTCCATTGACTTTGAGAAGGATGCGTGCCTGCTTCAGTGCCGCTTCAGGAAGAAGGCAAGAGGTGCTGTTTGAAGCCTATGCTGACCCCTCTCTCTTTAAGAGTAATTAGAGCATTTCTTCAAGGCAACTTCTTTGCCTGGTTAGGGTCTGCAAAAGAGGAGTGACTTTGTCACTAGGGTAAAGAAGGTGATTGTGAAGCTTTCTGAGAGAGGTGTAGGAAGGTTTGCTGCAGAGGCTTTCCAGTCTTTGGCTATTGGAGTAAAAAGTGGCAGTGGTGGTGCAGCACTGTGATGACTCCAAATGTTGAAGCAGTGAATTAACGTCACTTGATGCAGGTTTTTTTTTAATCTGGTTCGGTGTAAGGCCTCTCAGGTTCAACAGGGAGGGCTTCACATGCAGCACATGGTCTATGGCACAGATCTGCCATGTATAGCTGACTGGTGATCACTTGACTGTGTGCCTGAGCTGTCAGCTTTTCATATATTTTTTTTTTAATTTTTTTTTTTTAAAGCAGTTGCGTTCAGACCTAATCATGTCTGTTCTATTCACAGTAGTTAGGTAAAAATCTGGTGTCAGTGCTTCAGAAAATAACTTGTGCTCTGGGGTCTCTGACTGCTACTGCTGTTTAGTAATCACACCATACCAAGGAGGTCTCATTGTGGCAGACAGTGATGCTTAAACACATGATGGCTGGACGAGAGTCCTGCCTAGGGTCCTTCATCCTCGCAGATGCACTTTGGCACTGGCTGGAAAAGATGGACCCCCATTGCTCCACTCACCTGTCAAGATGAAAGTGATGTCCTTCAAACTCATGCGTCATCTGAAAGCTCCTGGTGCTGGATCTGGCCCTGAGCTGTACCCTTATAAAGAGGTTTTCCAGTGCAGTTAATATGACCCTGGTGGTGTGCCCCTGACTTTGGTGAGGGCAGGAGGTGGCCCTGGGCAGATGTGGTGATGGCCAGAGCAGCGCCGGCCCATCTGCAGCACAGAGCAGGCGAGACTGCCCTGGTCCATCTCCCCGAGCTGGTGTGTGAACGTGACTGTGTTTAGCTGCTGGCAGCGCTGCTAATTGATTATGTGGCTACACAAAAGTGCTGTGCTATAAACAGCAATTAAAACTATGCTGTCAGACTGTCAAAATCAATCTCAGTGTTGGATACAGCCAGACATGCTACTTTTTTTTTTTTCTCAGTATGAGGATTAGAGCTTATTATTATAGTTAAATATATTTTTTTTCTGATTGTCAAATTGTGTTTTCAGTCACTTTGTAGCTCTTGACAAAGTGTGAGCCCCTGAGCTGAGTACATCCTTGCCAGATTTCTGGGTCAAGCTAATTTTGCTGGAAAACTTTAGCTGAAACAACTTGGCCATTTTTGATGACAAATCCTGTGCACATAAATCCTGGTGCACGTTATCGCCTGGGGCTCCCTAGGCTCGCTGTGTCCCTCGGGGCGGCTCAATGGGGCCACATGCCCTGGGACTAGCACCAGCCTGTCTGAGTGCCCCTGCCACCGACCGAAGTGTGTGCCACCCCTGTGGAGCCCAGCTTGGGGATGGGTGATATACACTTCTCTGATCTGGGGTGGGATGGGAACATGGGGGCTGTCTTTGAGGCTGGTCCCTACTGAGGATCACAGTTTTGGCTCACTTCTTGTAAAATTAAAATTATTACCTCCCACATCTCCTTACCCCTTGCCCAACTCCACAGGCTGCTGTGAAAATTAATATGTTGTTTGTGAAGCACTTGCATACTATAGTGGCATGGGAGAAAAACAGGCAGAAATTAATTAGTCTGTCTTTGGAGCAGGGTTTTGAGGATTACAGAAAATAAGCCTGTTAAACATTAAGGAGAAAGCAGAATGCTCTGTACCAGGTCCTCATTCACCCTGGGTACTTAATGACATGTTTTCACTGAAAAAAAAAGTGGTATGATCACGTTAATTAAAGGCTATGCCAGAATGCATATGTACAAGGGGGGTAATTGAAGGATGCTGAATGTTTGCCAGTTTGACATTACCTAACTAGCTTGATTTTTCAACCATAATAATATTCTCATATTTATTTATTTTTGGGGATGCCATATGAAAGAAAAAATATTTTAGCAAAATAGCATACTGAGCAGAGTAAATTATGCTGGTAGGATTTCTTGTTGCTCCGTGCCTGATGGAGACAATGAAAAAGGCTAGCAAACAGAGCAGAGAAGCAGTGGTGTGTGTGTCATACATAAAAAGGTCCTGTAACAGCAGTGATCTGTCTGCCAAGGTAATGAAGTCAAGCATTTGGAATAATATGATTTCACAGCAAGAAATGATAGTAGAGATCTGCTGAGCTGAATCTGTATGAGATGGTTGTGGCTTATCCACAGGAAACTACTGAAAAGGTTAAATCTTAATTTTATTAAATGGCGAGTCACAGCAGACAGGGTCACCTTATGGCTTTTCTAAATTTCTAGCTTTCCTTGTCTCCAGCTTGTTATTTATTAGAGCTCTGCACAGCTCTGTGGACTTCCTGCAGTAGTGGGCTCGCAGATTCATGTTGCTAGCCCTCCTCCCCAGGCTCCTGCCCTTACTCTTGCACTGTGCTGTCAGCTGCCGTATTCGAACACATCACTCTCTTTAATCTCTCTGATTTCTCCATATATACCTAGGGTAGGAAAACAAAGACAATGTTGCTCTCCTGTTGCAGCTGGAAAGCCCTGGCGCAAGAGTGTATTACTTGCCCAGTAAAATGAAATGGGATTTGTATTCCCAGATCTCTGAGTATCTTAGACCATCAACTCCTAATCTGATCTCCTCAGTGACTTTGTTCCCCTCTTTCCTTGGGCTGGCACCCTAAATGACTCATCTCTCCACTCCTCCCTTGAATTCTCCCGTGCTGTTTCCAGACTTCTGTTTCTGAACTAGGTCAAAGCTTTGGCCTTTTACAGGTGGTTTCCACTCAAAATTACTTCTGCTGAGGCACCTCTGAGGAAAGAGAAAAATCTGATTAAAAGTAGGAAAACCAAACTGCACACAATGTAATTAACCCTGAAGCTGTTGGAATGTCAGCTGATTTTTAAGACGATTTGTAACCATTAAATTGGACAAGGGCAGATACGCATCATTACTTGATCTTATCTTTGTTGCCCTGGTCGCCTTTGATCTCCGTTTGTCCTTTCCCTGTTTGTTTATGCTCTTTCATGCTTTGCTTCAAAGTAGACTCTAACGCCTTTGGGGCAAAGACCAGTGGTGCAGTGGTAAATAAGAAGGACAGACTGACTCCCTCATCTACTGGCCCAGTCTTAACTGTGGGAAACAGGTGAACACTGCACTGCTGATGGTAAGGATGGATAAATCCACCCTTGGAATGGCGAAATTTACCCCTGGCCACGCCACAAGCACGGACTGAGTTTGACCCAGAGGCTTATCTGGATCGCTTGGTGGCCAGGGGAGTAACTGCTTGGGGCACCTGTGCAGCAGCCAGGAGCCAGCCTGGCCGGCACTGTGACCTGTTATTGACCAGAAACCTTGGCCAACGGACATGAAATAATCTGCTATTACCAACAAAAACAAAAAACAAAACAAGCCAAAACAAATCACCCCGCCAGTCCACCCCCCCCCCCCCCAAAAAAAAAAAAAAAATATAGAAACATCAGATGTTCATAGCTTTAGCTTTGGTATTGTTTTGACTCCAAGTGAACATTCATTAAGAGTTTCAATTATTGTCTGTGAAGGCACTGATCTTCAAGACAGTCTCAAATACATAGTTATTGTCAGATTTTACACAGACAAAAAGAAAAGTATGAGGAAAAGCTAGAGATAAGACAGGCAATGGGAGAATATCAGAAGATTATCCTAGAAATGTACACTGATTTTTTTAATGCTTTTATTTGTGTTTAATGCTTCAGGGAATAAACTGTGCAAAGAAGCTCTTGTAATGCTAAATTAGGGAGGAACAGTAGTGAGAGAGCCAGATCTTAAACACCTGGCACAATGCAAAAGCCCAAGCCAAACCAGAAATGCCACTTACAAGGCAAAATCAAACAACCAAATGCCAGTAGCTCTATTTTCCCTAAAGACTAGTTTCTAGACTTCATTACGGTGGTCAGGGGATAGCTTATTTTTCTTGACCTTTTACTTTCCCCTTGCTTAATTTTTATCTCCGTCCCTTGCTGTAAGAAAGAACTACGTGAGTACCTTAGTGCTTAAAAGTATTAAAGACGAAATGTGCTAAGCCCCAGAAAGAAAGTCAAAGCAGTGGCTACTGATCCATTCTAATGATGTGAGGTTTCTTCATTTGGGTTGGCAGTTCCTTGGGCACAGGTCTTTGCAGCTCTCTCCAATTACACATGATGGCTAATGTTTGAGAAAATCTCATCCCTCATTAGCAATATCTTTATTTCTAACTCTCTCACCATAAGCAGATATGAAAGACAAGACTGAGGTTTTATAATCTGAGGCGAAGGTTAAGTCATTAATAGTAAACCTGCCTTGTTCAACAGTGAGACTGGAAACCTGGTGAATCTAAATTGAAGAGAGGTTGTGAGAGGTTTGGCTAAGGTTGTTTTTTATTCACCACTACTCAATGTTTTTCATAAAGTACAGATGGATTATTACATTTGCAGGTGATACTAAGGTGGGACTGCTGTGAGCAAATCTCAGGAGGAATTTGAATTCTAAAGGATCTCAGTGACTTAAAGATTTTGGCTGGAAAAGGACAGCATAACTCAATAAAGATAAGTACAAGACTTGCTTTCTCAGAAGCAATGAGATGACTGGGCACAGGTAGGGAAGGGCTAAATGGGCAGGAGTTTGGCAGAAAGGGATCTGGGGGGTGTAGTTAGTTACAAGGTGAGCATGAGGCAACGTTAACCTCCAGTTGCAGGGATTGGAGAAAAAGTGCCATTAGAGAATTAGGGATAGTGGTATGTGCTGTAGGAGGATGTGCTGATGCTGTGACTGGACAAGTCAGCTGAACAGCTGTGTCCACAGCAGAAAAGCCAGGCACCAACTGGAAAAAGTCCACAAAAGAGCATTAAGAGTCCTCAGGGAAGCAGGAAATAACATCTAATGGTGAAAGGCTGAGGGCTTTTTTTTTCTGGGTTGAAAATGGGAAACACTTTCTGATGGTAATGATGGTGAACTGTAGGAATGGGATGCCAGTTTTCAAAAACAATTGGGAGAAACATCTCCCAGTAATGACACTGGAGCCTTGGGACAGAAGTTCATAGTGTTTCAAATACTTTTGAGCTATATACTTCTATAATTCTACAATACAAATATTTCAAAGCATTTTGCACCAAGCAAACTGAAAGAGAAGATGGCCTGGCTTCAGATTTCTCTTGCTAGATATGCTTAGTGTCAGGTGGTACGGCTTTGCTTTTCACAGCAATAGGTGTCTGGGCTCATTCTCAAGAATGGTGGTGTTAAAGGAAAGAAAAAATAAGAAGTTTGCATTCTGAGGAGGAGTTTAATCTGCAAGTAATTGTGGCTACAGTCTGTCATGGGCTGAATGTTTGGCATCTCACAACTTGTAATGTGGCTTTATCATGAGCTCTGTTGGCTCTCATTTTTCTGTGTCTGTTGGCTAATGTGATACTGGACTTTGTAATATGTAGCCTGGCTAAACACTGGTAATTATCAAATGCAACTTGTTGGGAAGTTGGTTCAAGCTACAGCTTGGTGTGGCAATTAAATTTTGATAAGTCTGTTTTGTGGTAACATATGAACTGTGACTCCTAGAGGGGAAACAAAAAGCTAAGAATAGTATTAGTAGGAATGTGGCTTCGGTGGTTTTTCTTAGTAAAGAGACAGATGAGCAAGATATAGTCTGTAAAAGGAAAGAAAAGGCGGGTGGGTATAGGGGAGAGAGATAATGAGTTTTGAAAATTCCAGGTGGGATCTGGTGGTTTGGACATGTGGAAAGGTAGACTGGATTTGCTAGCTCTTAAATACCAAAGACAACTTTGTACTGTAGATGAAGCAAGAATTGGCATCTTAGATGATAGTAATTTTTTTGAGCTGCTTCTCTTACTTATGTGCCATAATTAAATCTTAAGCAGTTATCTAGGGCTACGTCAAATATGTTAAATAAGCTTCTGAGATACTATACTTCCAGCCTTAGTGCAGTTCCTCTGGAGTTTCACGCTGAGGAGTTTCAGACATTTTTTTTTTGCAGGACATGGAAACCTCCAGCTGGAAGAAGAAATTTCAACCACTTCCATTAAAATTGAAGAGTTCTATGAAATCAGGCAGTTATTCCTGGAATTTCACAAAGAAGAGAGAACACTAGAAGAGTTTAACATTTTTCTGCTGAGATACTTGAATTATTTTTAAACACTTCAACAAGCTCCCCACCCTCCCCTCAATTGAACACTGAATATTGCAGTAAAATAAATATAAGTCAGAATAATACTGAGATACTTTGATCTTGTTGGTTCCAGAAAGTTCGGATGACTGGAAACCAATGTTGCTGCAGAATCTGCCTTGTTCAAGAGGTGGTAACTTGAGGGGCGTGCTCCAGCCTGATGGGGAGAGACAGGTCTTGCACAGCTCTACTTGGAATCTTCTTTGCTTCGTGGCTTTTCCCCATCAAGAAGATCAAAGGGAAGAACCAAAGTTGTCCTAGCAAGCCAGATTTTGAAATACATAGTTAGGAAACAGCCTAATGGTGAGAAGCTTCCCAAACCCTCCACCAACCACCTCCCTCCAAAGAACGAGGTTCCACCTCCAGCTGCCCTCCGTTCCTGTAGCACTGCCCTGGGGCATCCCCATTGCCTGCAATTGCCCATTGAAGGTGGTCAGCTGAGGACTGCAACACAGCTCCCCAAAATATTTTGTTTGGTATAACATGGACCTCTGTTCTCAGACATCTGTTCCTGAAGTGGTAGAGCCAGCGTGATGCCTTTTCTCTGCTGTGTGCAGAGCTTAATACAGAAGAGCTGTGTGCAATTTCTCCTGTGGATATTGCTCAGCATGTTGCCATGCTCTGCTCTAAGAGCACTTCCCCAGAGAAGTGATGGGATTATTGTGGGCTGCCAAACCTGAAAAAAAAACAGTCCCTTATCAGAACAGGATTAGTTGACAGTTGTGGCATGTCATTTCCACTTCTTCCTCATCTTTACTAACTGAGCTGTTCATTTGCAACCACAGGCTCCTTCCTAAGAAGAATTTACAGCAAAGCTGGTAAAAGAAAGCACTATTCAGCTGATTCACCAGTTACACAGCATCAGCTCCAGCCCATAGCTCCCCAGCAGAGAGGGGCTATGTGGAGCTGATGCAGTTACCATTTCATCACATCATGCATTTGAAGTGAGTGCATCTAAAATCCTAGAAGACAACGATCTAATTCTCCTGCACCACTTTACTTCTTTAGTTAGGGACTGCAGCTTCCATTCACTGGCAAATAATTCCTGAAGACATTAAACATGACAAAGCAGGTCCCCTGATTGCCTTTAAGCACTAAGGTCAAATTTAGGATGTACCTTCACATTACGTCTGCTACTTTCCACTAAGCTTGCAGTTCTGCCGATGAAGCAACTGCAGTGGTCTGACCAATTACTTCTTCATAAGCCTGTGCTGCCTGTTGCCTGTATCTGTGTTACTGTCTGAAAGTTTAATGCTGTTAATATCTTCCCATTTGTTCCACTCCAGATAAAGCAGAAATCTCCAGAGGTATTCAGCTGCCTGTGACCTCCCAGGTTAAACATAGCACCTTGCTTCTGGGAAGGCTGTCAGATTTGGAAGTCAGTGTGCGTGTCCTGGGGTGCTTGCGGGCTCCCTGATAACCTGATTGTAAGATCAGGTTATTCCCCAGGGGATTGAACACGGAGGCTGTGGAGCAGGTCTGAAGACTGGAGCCTCAAGAAATGCAAGAGGAAGAACTAGCTGACTGCAAGATGGAGCTGTAGGTTCCCCATGCAGCAGCGCTTCCACCCCAGTGTCCTGGGTGTTCAAACAGGGAAACTCATCCGCTCGCACTCTGTGGTGTGGACCACAACCCTCTGACTGATTCACCACTGCAGGCAAAAGGCAGGGCTGCTCTCTGGGGCAGCTAGAGCCAGTTGGCAGTTAATTGTTCATTTCAGTGAAATAACTTTCTTGGAAGAAAAAAAAAAAAAGTGGGGAAGGTCTCTCTTTCACTCAAAGAATACCTGTTTGAAGCTCTTCTGCTTCATAGAGGCGAAGCAGGACGACAGCTGTATCTGTCCTGCAGTGTGCCCTATAATCTTGGCATCATGCTTGCTGCAAAGCACCCTGAAACCTGGATCCCCCAACAGCAGTGGTCACACCAGGTTTTCTTGTCATACACTGGGGTTTCCTCGCAAAGCCTGGAGCTCAGTATGCTTGTGTCTCACTGGGCTCACGTGAAGTGTCAGAGATTTGGGTTTCAGACCCTTTTCTGAACAAGGCAGAAACAAGATTAAACCTCAGCCTGTTGCCTTCTGGGTAATTATTTTTGGGAAAGGTTCAGACTGCAATATTCTGCCTTTTTAGCTCAGAAATCTTGTAGGTCTAGTTTTCATTCTCATATGGGATTAAAATGTTTTATGTTTTCATGGAATATGATTTCTACCTGGCTGCCCAAGGGAGGTGGTTCATGGTGTGGGTTTGTAGATTAGCTTCATAATAGAGAGAGCTACCAGGGCCTCAGAGAGCTCCACGCCAGTAATTAACATCTTAGGTAAAGATAAATCCTCCTTCATGCTTGTTACAGTCCTGTTGTCTCTGCTTTGCAAGTAAAGATGATGTGGTCAGGGAAAGGTGTTGATAGCTAATGAGGCAGGGTAATTCTCTGCAGCTTCTGCTTCCTAAAATACATTCCCCCCCCCCCCCCCCCCCCC
>WHYT01017846.1:387374-445876 GCA_009806455.1 Tetrax tetrax
CCCCCCCCCCCCCCCCCCTTTCTCCTTCGTTTCATATTCTCCCTTCTCTGCAGTTCCTAAAGACTTGGGCCTCTGTTTGGCAAACCCAGAATGTGGGGAGATGGAAGCGTGCAGTGCCTTTTTGTAAGGGACCCATGTGACTTGCAGTTCCCCTTGAAGACTGTCTCTTCTGAGATACTGATGAGGATGAAGCTATCAGATAATGATAAAGACAAATGGGGTCATAGTTGATACTAGCTTACACAGAAAATATTATCAAGTGATCAAGACATAATTCACATATGGAAATATATAAGTAAAACTTTGTCAGTGCTCCCTTTCTGGATTTCTTTTCACTTATTCCCACTGCTCATAAGAAAAACAAATTTGATATGGTTTGTTCTTGTTGTCTTATATATTTGTTGAGCCTCATGTGATGAGAAATCCACATCTTGGTTAGAAATGATAGCTGTTGCGAAAGTACTAATGTGGACAATAGGAATAGTGGGAAAGGAATATGAAAGGCCTGAGTAATGAAAGTATGGACTGAACTATGTGTCAGCTGCCAAGTGGGAGTGGGGGGAAGAAAAAAAAAGAAGTTTGGATGTCCTTTTTTTTTCCCCCAGTGAAATGTAATAAAAAGGAAAATTTTACCTTAGAGCTACCAAATATGTTAGTTCTGTCTCAAATGAAATATTCTATTTTGACACTTTGAAAACACTGAATCAGTTTGTTTAAAAATTCTCTCCCACCTTTGTTTGGCTAACACTATTTGACTTGAATTATGAACAGCTGAATTTTGGTCATCTCTGAAACTGTGTATTTTGTTGCAGCTTTATTCGTAACCACCCCTTGCACCCATTAGCTCTATTTCTGTGGTCTCTGAAGCAAAAAAAAAAGTCCAGAAACAAAAAAGGAATGGGACTGCCTACAGCAAGAGTGGTTGCAATTATTCACAATGCTGTCGAGGTTCCATTGTAGAAATGATATAAAGAGATGTAGATTTTTCTTTGAGCCAGATGAGGTCTTGGTGTTGCTGTCATCCTGCTTCACCGTCCCAGGGAGGATTTGTGGTCCTCGCTCCTTGGCAATGCCTCAGGTACTTCTGCAGATTTTCTGGCTGCTCCGGCTGCTTTTACAAAGCAAATCCTCTGTGTATAAGATGATAGCAATTGGGGTAAAACAGCAGGATTCCCTCTATGCTTCAGTAAAGACAGTCCAATATAATTTGACATGTAAAAATATAATAGCACAGAGGACTGGGTTAAACAATAGCAGAACGAGACATGCTTTAAACGGAAACAGCCTCCACGATGTTGCAAGGAAAATGGTCTGGCAGACGTGGTCTATAGAAACTTTAAACCACCAGCCAATGTCTGGCATCAATTAGAAAAGCGCACGGGACACTGGGCTGCTCCGTGGGTTTGATGCCGTGTCCTGCCCCTCCTGTGACATCGCACCTGGTGCCCAGCACCACGCAGGGCAGGGCAGGTGCGTGGCTTTGCCTGGATGACGTATGCTGTGTCCTTTTTCAGCTTGTTTGTAGCACTGGATTAGGTTACTGACCATCTGTGCTATGGTGGGTAATAAGAAAACTTGCTTTCGAAAGCCTGCATTTTCTCTGGTTGTATTCCTAGTGCTGATACATGTTATAGATATTGGTGTCTAACGGTGAAGGAAATCCCCTTTTGGAACAATGCTTCCTTTTCAAATCCAAGCTCAGTCTGTTTCTTTCCAAACGGGAATGGACATGGTTGAGTGCATCTGAAGCAAGAGGGTAAAATTGTGTGGCAGAACACAGAACTGCACTGGATGTGAAGCAGTGTTATACAGAAGTGTTATACAGAAGTTATACATAAAGTGTCTCTCCTGTGGCAGCCACTCAAGTCACGTTGTGACCATGAGTCGAGTCCGTGAGAAACTTGCTGTAAGTTTCATTGAGCCCCAGAGGGCAGAACAGCCAAAGCCAGAGCTGGAGGGCAAATGAAGCGTGGAACAGCTGCCTTTCTTCCCCAGTACACCTCTCAGCTCCTTGGCTGTGATCAGGAAACTTCCTTCCCATGCTGGGAGAAGCATAATCTCTCTGTCTCTGAGCTCTGCAGAGAGACGGAGCTCTGAGCTCTGCATCTCTCTCCCACATGGATTTTGTCAAGCAGCAAAAGCAAGGTGTCCTATTTCTCAGTCTCTCTCTGGGGCAGCCATTTAGTGTAGCAATGGCAAATAACCAGGTACCAATGTCATGGTGTCAACACTCCATTATCAGAAAAACACTCTTTGCCTACAAAATCCTGATGATGAACCTCAGCCAGACAGAGCCCTAACTACCAAAGGCAAGGCTGCAGCAAAACCTGTGCTCCAGTCTCCCCTCGATTTTTCATGAAGCACGAGGGTGGTTGCATTTGCGGTAGCACTTCAGACACTTACTCTTCTTCCTGAGCTGAGTCTGAGGCAGTTTTTTTTTTTTTACCGTCGAGGAGGATGTGCCACTGAGCATCACAGCTGATAACATCCTAGGAAAAATGAAGGATAAAAGACAGACAGTGAGATCATTGGATGTCTTCTGTTTTTTTTCTCTATCTTCTGTCACAGAAGGCTCTGTGACATAAAGGAAGTTGGTGGTTCAATTTTCAATTTGGTTAACACCAGATACGTCTTTCTTAAAAACGTCAAACTGCTTTCTCATGATCTGAACAGAGAAAGATGATTTTTAAGATTCAAATTTGAGAGAAAAACAGACGTCAGCTATAACTCCTACCTGAGATACTGAGCTTCAAAAACGTGACTGAGCCCAGGGAACCTCAGGCCACTCTGCAATGACATTACCTCATATGTTATGGCAGACAGCCTTCCCTTTTCATCAGGTCCTCGGATTTCCTTACAGCAGAAAATGTATTGTGGAGAGATGATGGGTAAAGGTTATGCCATGCAACTCAGTGGTCCATCTTTCACTCAGTATAACTTTTTCACTTCTTTTCCAGGAACGCCTGATAAGTAAAAAAAACATATTCCTGCATTTGCATGGAACTTTAGGTATTACTTTTGACTGCATAATAATTTTCTAATTTTAAGATGTTTCTTGCTACTGAAGAAGGAGAGAAAGCACCATTCAGTACTGGATCTGGAGCTGCTCAATGCCAATGGCAGAATTTTCAGTTTTCAATCCTACCGCTTGCTGTCTCCTCCCTTCCTCCTTTAATTAGTTTCATCCCCTGAGCTGAAGGATACATGCCTACACATTTCTACCAGACCAAGTATTTTCAAACTTTGTCACATGCAGATCTGCTTCTCAGCAAACAGGGGTTCAAATCAGGCACAAACTCTCTTTCTATGCTCATTTGCCTTCTGACTGCAGGAGCAGGTCTGGGTTATGCTTTCATCATTTTTCCCTTTGTACACCCTGCAAGAAAGGGAACTCAGCATCAGGCAGGGCAGTGGCAGCAGCCTTCGCACAGCCAGAACAACACTAATGCACTGGGTTTCATCATCGCTCCAAGGGAGTGTACGCTTTTCTCCATGTGTCACTAGACCTTTATCTCAGTGGGAAAAAAAGCATTTGTTTCTCTTGGTGTACTTGAGACTGGCTATAGGGCTTTCATACTATTTCAGAGAAGTTGCTCTGTAGAGATGTGGCAAATTTTGTCAACAGCTGGAAAAAACCCGAGCATTATCTCTTGTGAACCTCTTTTTTTTGCAGAATTCTAGAGCCCACAGAGGGCCCCACCACTGTGCATTTTGCAGTAGCAGCTTCTTACAGGCTCCCAGCTCAGCTTTAACAAAATGAGGCGCTGGCCCTTGCAGCCTCACCAAGGCAGGCAGTTTTGCTGATAAACATTAACTTCCACCAGGGCCGTGAGCAAAGCTCATGGACATGTTTTTTGGGAAATCCCTTGGAGCCTGGGAACCTGAAAAGCACTTACTCTTCAGCTGCTGGTTTGGTTGGTGTCCCAGGCACGCGGGTTCCCAGCCCCAGTGCTGGCTGTGGGAGGGTCTGCCCTGCCCATCGCAGTGTGCCTGCTTCCAGCTGGCTTTCGGAGAGCCCCTGGCAGGCAGCTGGGTGCCCCCTGCCCCTGGCCAAGCGCTACGCTAGCAAGCAGTCTCTCTGCTACTCAATATTTCAAACATGCGTGAATAATCTACCAACTCTCCGCATCCAGTTATTTTCCCAGATGCTCTGTGCTCCCCCTGGGTCATGGGTCTCCCCCAGGAGAGCACACTTCCATTTCAGACCTGAGAAAAAGCTTGTGTGCCTAAAGCTCGTCTGTTTCTATCCAACTGTTCTAGTAGGTCTAAGAAAAGATATTACCCTCTGTTCACACACCTTGTTGCTTCCCATTCTTAGACTACTACACCCCATGGCCACCAGCAGCACAATTGCCAAGCTGGGGTAACTCTGTTCTGCTACTGAGAACTCAGGCACATCATCCTGCTGGGGTTATGGTTTTTCTGAAGCAGTTTTGAGGAAAACAGCTGATCTAGTGCCTCTCCCCATTTCCCCTATGGGTTTTGGAAATGTGGCACATTTCTGAGGTCATGCTGCATCCTTGTCTCAGGGCTCCTGGCCCCAGCTTGGACTGAGGTGTTTGCTTGTTTTCTCCTACCTGGCCCTCCACATCTGCAAGGCTGAAGGACTGGTTCTTGTTCCATGGGTTGCAGATGCTTTCGCTTCTTTTGGATCAAAAGTCATCAGGTGACAATGGGCATCTTGTTTTGTAACTCAGAGCATTTACATATAAGCGAAACATAGGTACAGCAGGTGCTTCCAGCGGGTGCTCCACTATTTCAAAATAATTTTACTTTATTCCTTTATGCTGGGGATAGCGCTTTATTTATGCTACTGTGCAGAGGCAGGACAACTGGACGTCATGGTCCCTTTCTCCACTGCAGACTGTCCAGCTCCACAGCACTATGTCATGTTGATATTGCTCTGTTAGATACACCAGGTTGGAAAAAAAAAAGTGAATTTGCTATTTATGGGTTCACATGTGTTTTTCTAGTAAAGCTATTTGTAGGGATAAGACTAATTATCAGGGTGACAATCTGTTGGGATTTTCCAGCCACCATAATGAGGTATATTTTAACTTCATTCCAGGGTTCAGTTTTTATTATGACACTAGTGTGGGATCTTCCTCTGACTTGGCTGTATTTTTGATAGATGAGAGCAGTGGTTTGCAAGTCCTGTCCTGCTGCTCATTTGAAGTTGATATAAAACATCTTGGGGTTTCTCTTGGGCTTTCTTCATCCCTGATTGACCTTCTTATAATGTCAGGTAAAGAAATAGTGCGACTCCTCCACGTCAGCACCGGGGCAGGAGAGCCACGGGTGCACGGGGCCACGGCATGGATAGTTGAGGAGCGGGGAGGGGGCGGATGCTTGTTTTGGAGAAGCTGTCAGGGTGTGTGGGGGGATGGCATGGGGGAGGCCAGGGAAGGAGGAGGCTGGGGGAGAGAGGCAGTAGAGTCAGGCTGAGAAAACATTTGGAAACACTGACCCAGGGGAAATGTCAGTGCAGGACTCAATGGTTGAGCTGGCAGATGAGTGGCGCCCTCCGAGCACAAGCCCAGCTGACAAACCCTGCTGCCGGATGTTTCCAAACTGGGGCTATGTGACCAGGCACCTGGATGGGGGGTAGAGATGACTGCAGCGGCCATGCAGAGATGTCATGGCAGGGGGTTTCCCACCCCCTCATCCCTCTGCTGTGCACCCTGGGTGACCCGCTCTAGTGTCTGTGTCCTGAGCAACAAAATGAGTGGATAAATATTGCTGCTTTCCAAATTTTGAAGCAGAGCGAAGAAAGCAGAAGTGCGACATCGCCTGCATCTGGGTGCACGCACTGTCAGAGAGTGCAAAGTGCAACTAAAAACAGGGAGGTGAGGGCGGGGGGAGCTGGAGCATGCAAGAGCTGTGCCGTGCTGCAAAATGTTCCTGTCACCAACTGTTATTCAGTGATAACATCTTGGCATGCTACTTTTAGGTATTGTTTTGTGCCATTCCTCCTCTCTTTCCCTGATTTAATTCCAGAATGGTTCTGGATAGAGAAGATGAAGGCAGAACTGGAGGTGTGTAAGATACTCCACATCTAAACTAAGCAGATATGAAAGCCTGAAGTGTCTCAAGTATTGGAAGGATCAATGCATTGCTTTACGTTCCTCAGCATGGCTGAGACTCAGAAAATGAGGGAAAACATTGGCTGAGTGGTCCAAAGTCAGTTTGGACAGTGAAGCTTGGTCCCTGGCTGCCATTCGCAGCAGGAGTCTTTCTTCACCAGCAAAAGTCCCTGGCTTCGTTCCGGCAGCAGCAGAGCTTAGACCTGTGCTCTGCAGTAGGGAAGGCCTTGCTCTGCCGCCGTTTGCTTCATACCTACCAGGTGTGCACCATCAGCAGCTCTTTGGGCGGTGGGGTGACTAGCTGGTCACGGAGACCAGCTGGGCAGGCTGGTCACTGCAAACCATACAGCTCCTGAGTGCCTCATCCTGGCCAGGTAAATCATGTGCCACACTGGTGTTCTGCTCTCTCAACACCGGGCACGGCAGGTAGCTCACAGGCACTGGATCGTACTGGCTGGAATACGGTGTAGCGCATCTCTGCAGGGAAACATTTCCCACCACAGCAGAGTTAACCTCTGGTGACTGCTAGGAGCTCCCATGCTGGGTCCCTGCAACGTCAGCAGCTCCAGACCCAGCAATGTGCCTCCTTGTTCCTGCTGGCTTAAGATGGCCTTTCTTCCAGGGCAGAAAGTCCAAACTTTTCCCTTCAGCTTGTATCTATTTATTTTTTAAAACAGAAGGATTTCTGCAAAAAAGCACATGGGCTCTAATGTGACCCTTCCATGTTCCCGTGCAGCACGGACCTTCATATTTCCTGAATGGCTTGCTCTGCACTCAAGTTAACTCACACCCTGGATTTTGTCCAAGTACATTTTGTTTCTTGATATGAGGCCAGGCTTTGCTGAGTTGTGGTGCCGTTTTCTTCTCCCCGCTCTCCTCCCCGCCTCTCTATTATCATTCTCTGTGCTAAGCGTTACTGGCACCCTGCAGCCAAAGGGGAGAGAGCAAAGCCCAGCCCCATGCCTGCTTCTGACAGCAGCTGAAGCGAGCATGCTGAGGCGGTGGTGAACGCCTTCTTTAATGAGCCTGTCGGCTGAGCCGTCCCGAGCTCAGCCCAGCACTGAAAAGTATGCCTGAAACCAGCTGAAGCAGAAAACATTTGAACTCTACACCCTGCCAAATAGCTTCCAGATGTGTAAGATGTAGCCTTGCTATGGACTCCGACTGTAGCTCTGCCAACATACGTCTGCGCATTTCTGGTGCACAGGGAACATGAAAGCAGATCTTTTACAACATCTGCTGCCTTTCCCTAGTTCTCCCTCCCTGCTTCTTGTGGTCCTTTTCCTATACTTCATCCTTCCATTAAAACAAAAAAAAAAAAAGGAAAGGCTAAAAGTCCTTCTACTGATTTATTAATTCTTCCCTACACGTTTCATACCTTTTTTGTGGTGGCAGAGTGGTAAAAAGGAAGGGAAAAAGAGAGACCTTGTTCTTCTGCCTAGAGATCATGCCAGTGCCTGGGTCCTTTAATGAATTCTGTATTGATCCAGGGCTCAGCTGTGTACTCTTCTTGCAGAATCAAATCATAAAATGGTATCAAATTCCACTGAAAAGGGGCTTTTGTAAAAAGCTGAGATTTATCATGCTGTCACAATAAGAATTATTATCTTAATTCTGCAGTCACTTGGGCCTGAGGGGTGTCAGCAGAGCTGGCCAGAACAGGGGAGCGAGAGACAAGTTGCTGGGGATTAGGTTATAGGAGAATGAGATAGTGTCCCTTATTTGCAAATAAAGAAAATTGCTCTTTAAGGTCTTAAAGTACTGTTTTGGTTAAGAAAAAAGACAATACAAGCCTTCCTTTTCTGCTGTTCCCAAACAAAATGGGGTAGATAATCCTATCTCTTCAAGTTTGCTATGACTTCTTATCTCTGACTTCAGAAGTGATGGTTGTTCACTGACCTTTGTTCCTACACCAAAAAAAAATGTGTATTCTTCAAGAAGTAATTATCTGTGTAGTCCATGGCTGTGTTGGTCTCATCTGCTCTGGGAAGCTAACCAGACGCAGGCCTGCAATGCATTTTGATGAGAGACCACCTGGGAATCACAGAAGCCATCTACATCCGCCAGGGAGTTGTGGTCAAACTCTTGGCACGTCGTAGACCACAGGAATCTAATGAAGTGGAAAGACTTCATTTGTCCCCATCTTCACCGCCCGATTGATTGACAGTGCTGAGATGCAGCCACACTGACATACCTATTCCTGTCTTCCTGCTGGGATGAGCTGGGACAGGATGTGTGGTATATGAGAAGCCTGTCAGTCAACTTGTAGGACTTCTACAGATGAAAATGTCAAACTGAGGATGTCTGTGGGGTAGGGCATATTGCGGCGCTGGGGAAAGGAAACAGGGAGACACAGTGAGATAGAAAAAAAAGGTGTTTCCTCATCTAGCCTGCCCGTAGTGCAGACTGCCGCCTGTTGTCTTTCTCAGCTTGGAGCAGACAGTGCAGTAATGTTCACCCATGGCTACAGCGTTTGCAATGAGTCTGCCCAGCTGACACGTGGCCCTGAGGGAACTCAAAATTTGGCTGGGGAAACAGCAGCAGCTCCATTCCGGGCGCACAACAGTGTTACCAATTTCCGGCACGTAAGGAGTCTAACTGATGTGCTTTACCCTAAGTAGGCCTGGAAGGACCTGCAAGACCGCGGCTGTCCTGGTCTGGCTGCTAGTCTTGGGGTGGAGGGTCTCTCTCTTGCAGGCTTCTGATGTTCGTGGGGCTCCTCTCTTCCGTAAGGCGTTCTCTATAGTGGAAGCATCACCCTCTGCTGCTGTGAATGTATGGACCAGATCTTGTAACAAACCTTATTTAGTCTAGCCCAAATCAAAAGCTGTTCAGATTTTATTCCTGCTGTCACTGCTTTATTGCTATGTTTTCTGAATGGTTTTCTTCTTAAGTTGGCTTTTCTTCTAATAGTTAAGACAAAAGATTTCTATACCACAATTAAAGATTACTAAAGAAAGGCATGAACAGGGTATCGAGGAAAAATGGTTTTAGGAACTAAAATAAAGGTCTTAGGAACTAAAGTAAAGGTCTTAGTTCTACCCTCCCCCCCTTCTTCCTGGAGTGTAACAGATAGAGGGAAAAAAGAGGCCCTGATGCTGGCTGCTGCTTCATCTCCTGGTGTGATTTATGTAACTGTGTGTCAAAACTGAAAAGATCTGTTTGAAACAGCTTTGCTTTTACAGAGACCCAGTCCTCGGTAGTTTAAATCTCAAAGACAACTTTATGCTGTGAAGCGTCTGGAAGTCTCCTTGGCCCCTTTCCAGCTCAGCGCCCCGTGGAACATCTTCCAAGTGCCCCTGGTGAGCGACCTCCTCCTCCATGCCTACAGGACAAGGCAAAGCATCTCAGGTTCAAACCTTCTGGGCTCCTCCTCTTGTAATCCCTGCGTAAGTGTTATTTGGCTGGGAAATAGGATAGGCCAGTAACAACAGTGCCATTTCAATTGCAGAGGAGACAGCTTAGTCTAATAAACGTTAGCTCTGATACAATCATATTGCATGTTAATGCCACCATCTCCTTCGGTGCCCTACTTGTAATATCCCTGCAATAATCATGGTAACAACTGTAAGCACAGTCCAGATCAAACAGAAGATAGTAAAGAGAACCAGACTTGCTTCAGTCTTTGTGTCTGTCTGCTCTTCCCTTTACTCAATTAGTTTTTGACCTGACTTTTTTCTTTCACAAGTCATCTCTTTGATCTATTGCCTCAAGTAGACCCTAAGCCACCTCATTCTCCAGTTTCTTGGGCTTATATTATTGTTCCTTGATGGCTCTGATCTCACATTTTGAGCTGCCCCAGGCCTTTCTGATTTTCCCAGTGAAACTGCAACAATCCTCTCTTTTCAGTCATTCTTAGGTGTAAATCTGATCTCTGGCTTAGTCTGCCAGCTGACTTCTCTGGAGGCTTCTATACCCCACAGCTCTGTGTGTGTGCAAAGACTGAACACGGAGATAGTGCAAAAATGGAAGAATTCAACTCGTTTGTAACAGAAGCGAAGCCTTTTTGCAAATGGAGAGCTTTCACGTGTTGCGTACGATGTTGAATAACTACTACAGTGTACTTCATGCTGCTCCCCCATCTCACAGGTCTGCCCTCCCAGGTGTCATGGGAGCTTGAGAAGTTGGTAAGGGCAATGATGCAGGCCACCAGGCCTGGGACCCTTAACTCTTTGTCTTCTAGTAGCTATACAAAGGTTTTGAGCTGGTAGGAGGTGAGAAGACATCAACGTTAGTGAAAAGCAAAGCCTGCTGTAACCTCCTTTGCCTTGATCCGCCGCTGACTGTTTCATGCAGGGACTGACCAGACTTCCTCTGCTAAGACCTGGTGAGCAGTGTGGTTAACTACTTGTACAGAGGATGCACTGTCTGCATGCCATTCATCTTGGTTGTTGGCATCATGGTCAGCTGGGGTCTGCGCTATAATGTCTGTTTCCTTAATGTGTAGCAGCGAAGTCTTAAAACGGAGTAACTACTGCCTATCAGAGGATTTTAGTGCAAACATATGATAATGGATCCATATTTTTTATATTATTATTAAACTGTTATTATGTGTTATTATTATGAGCAATAATTTATATTTAGATCTACGTTACTTTCATGATCAGTGCAGGTTTTTGTGGCTGAGGCACTCAGGAGTAGTGATGCCACTTCTTCAGTCCATACAAGTCAGAATGAATGTGGTTATGTTAGACCGTGTGCTTTCTGTTCTCCTGCTCTTTGCAGTCAACTGTGTGGGGTCCCTGGATCACACTGGCTGTGGGACTGTCTGCAGCAATTCCCCCAGGATCGCAAAAACCGAGCAGTGGAAAGGGCCAGCAGGAGAAACAACAGCTACAAGGAGGGCATGCTTGTGCACTCGGCGTGGATTGCTCCTCCCATCCAACTACCCTACCTCGTCTTTCTAATTCTCATATTCCATTACCCCTCAGAGACTAATAAGCAGCACAATTTGCATATCAGTGAAAAACAAGGCACTTCAATACACGGCCAAATATTATTAATGATCACAAATGTGTAGCCTAAACGTATGGAGGAGTTTCATTTTACTTTGGCTTTTTCATGGCATGGGAAGAGTTTCAGAATAAGAGCAAGCCACAGCCACTGCATGCAGCAAAGAGCTGATTCAAAACTTTTTCTTTAGATGGAGTTGGTGTTACTTTTTTCCTGAGGTACTGGATGATTCCTCTTGTGAAGATGATGTTCAGGCACAGTAGGTGGAATTTATGCCAGACCGATTCCTGACACTGCATAGGTCTGAATCTCATCATATTTGTATATCAGGGCTTATGGATGTTCCTGTTTGAAGTTTTGGGTAATTGGATAGTTAACACATAGCAAATGTGCAAGAAGTGAAACTCCTGCATATAAGAAGCAGTCAGCTAGAGGGCTCCTGAGGTTTATGGACACCTACACCTTCAGCTGTTGATTTGGTTTATTATTTGGGGAGTACATGTCATTTAATAGGATGACCCCTGTCAATAGCTCCAAAATTTATTCAGTCTGATATAAAATATTGTCCACGTCATTATTATTATTGCACATACAGCATGGATTTAAAACCCAAGCTTCTACAAGAAATTGCACAGGCTACTATTTGGTGATATTCAAAACTGCAATGGGCAAATGCCCAGAGCAGATCTGTTCAGGTTGCACCTTTGCATGATTAGGATATCTTGAAAGCAGAAATACGTATTTCCTGAAACAGAAAGAAGAAAGAATCCTTGATAACTACGTAGCGAATGAATAGTGCCCTTGCCTGGACTGGTATCTAACTTGACCCTGAGATGTCCTTACAAGCTCTTGAAGGGAATATGATAGCATGTTCCAGTCCAAGAACAGAGCAGTACGCCCTTCTGATAGGTAAAATAACACTCAGCTGAAAAGCATGGGAAGATTTGGTGGAAAAACAACAAATAATCTAGCTGTGAGGTGTTCTATGGTCTTGAAAACAAACAGAAGAAAACACTCTAAAATAATCCGCATTTCATTCTTCAAGCGCCAAAATGAAAAATGCAAATGAAGATTCCAGAACTTCATCACAAGGATTTATAAATAGAAAAGTAGAGAGCAAATGAATTGTCAGCGATTCCAGAGGGGTACATGAAGGGTTTAGAGTGCAAATCAAAATAACCAGGGAGATCTCATTTCATACATAATCTACAAAAATTCTTGAAAAAAAATCAATTCAAAAAGAGAAGAGAAAGCATGGGCCATGATGCTTTGTCTTCTGCACCCTGAGGAGCAAGGAAGAGGAGGACAGAGGAACAGAAAAGATGAGCATTTTCTTCAGATCAAAAGAATCCATCTTTTTAAATCTTGCATATTCTTTTTTTTTAAAAAAAAAAAAAAACCAAAGAACTGCACATTGCAATGGTCCAGTACTGCTCCAGTGAAGACAACTGAAAGGTGGTATTTATTCTGTTCCCATCCTCTTCCTCAGTTTGGAAGTGGCACACAAGAGGACTGTAGCACTGCTAAATCAGCAGAGATCTGATTTAAAAGATGGATTTACTTTTCCTTAGTATTTGTTGCATGCCCTATCAGAACAGGAATGTATACATTTATATATATTTTATGTGTAAACAGACTTTTCCTTCATCTTGCTGAAGCTTTACCATGGCTTCCCATCCTCAAGGATTTTTAATCTACCAGTTAGTGGTAGGGTCTTTTTCATTTTCTCTTCAGCCTTCACACTGGCCAGTGCCCGATTTTAGAACTGGGATGAAGTCAGAAACAACAGTCTCAGGAGTCCTCATTGCTGGGGTTTCTTTGTAATGTAATTGTCATATTTTTCCTTAAATTACTAGATGTGCTGGGCTTTTGTTTTACAGACAGCTGTAAACTCCAGTCAACTTATTCAGAAATTTTTTAAACACTGAGAAAATATAAGCTGTAAAGGAGAGACTTTACAGCATTATGAATCATGCACATGGAGACTGAGATTATGAATTGGACTTGTTGTTATTACCCTCTCAGTTAATGAAAAATTAGATTTCTTTAACAAAATAGAGTGAATGCATACAGGGTACAGCTCTTAGTATATCCAAAGACTAACTCCAAGGAGTTATGCACTCAGAAAGCCCCATCTCTCTTCTACTTCCTCTGCAAACCATTTCACCTGACTTTGTGCCTCCAAAGTCCAAATCCTGCAAAACTAATATTCCAGCCTCCTCTTTCGCAACGAGTGGAAGCTGTCAGGCGAAATGGCTTAGCCCTGACCTCTTTTGCAATTTAATGCCTTGTGAGGCAGCTCGAAAATGGTTTTTATTATATGGAAAGTGGTTTCATTGCTCCTTCAACTGAATCTAAAATGAGCATGGCAAATCTGGGGGTTTTAATGAGGACTGTTATTGTCTTTCATTCTGAAATTCCCCTCCTGGCAGCCATTAGGATCTTTCAGCAAACACTGTCAAAATGGCATGCTCCACGTGTCTAAGAGCTTGATCAGCAATTGCTGCATAAAATCTTGTATAGCCTCCAGGACATTGTTGCTTTTCCAGAAAAGAGAGGTGCTTGTCCAAATTGCTTGCGCTTAAAGACCTAAAAATGAAGTTTGCTCTGTGAATGAGGTTCCTTTTGACTGGCAGTGAGAGGTTTTAGCTCTACATGTCAGCTAGCCATAATCTATGAAACAAACAGGTAGGGAACACATGTTTTGGAATATAATTTGTTCCTGACCTCTGCTGATGGAATAAATAAGTCCCTGTGATCTTTCAAATGTGCTTTCAATTGTAAGGTATTTGCCTCCATATATTGTTAGACAAATTTCAGCTAAATCAGACTTACGTATTTTCCCAGAATTTGGGGATATGATGTGTATTTCTGATGCTTCCCAGAAGATTTTTTTTCAGCAAACCTTTGAGAACATTACATGTCTCATTATGTAGCCTTTTTAAAATTTGCAATAAATAGTGGATAGATAATTGCCATTTATTGAGAGATGGAAGAACATTTCATATGTGTTATTGCTCTTAGATATATACATTATTCCTGTTTTTGGATCAAGTGTTTCCTAGAATGGAGACTGGATGTCTTTCTTTTGGGGCAGAAGAGATACTGAATAGCAGGGCAGCAAAAAGGGTCCTCAGACCCATGGGTTGGTTTGGGTTTTTTTGTTTGTTTTTGTTTTTATTCTCTCTCTTCCACCTCCTTTTCCTGCCCCACGGCTGGTAATGCTCAGCCACAGGATATGAGAAGCAAAGTCTGAATATACACTTACACATATTTATATGCCTGCCCATAATTTCCTAGACATGCACGCTGCTCCAGATACTTCACACAGAGCACTTTTTATTATCCAAAGAGTACACATATCTTGGATCTATCCAAACAGCATACATCTCCTGGATCTGTGCTTTGTCTGGTTAAAAAGAAATAAAAAAGCTTATTCAGGATTAGAAGCTCAGAGCCAAGTTCTGAAGAGGCACTGAAAAAGAATTTCTTAAATCCTCTTCTGTACAGGAGGTCCTAACTCTCTTCTCACTCACACAAATCACTGTGCATTTCAACTAATGAGCCTCACAAAGCGATCGATCCTGAAGTGCTAGTAGTAGATCCAACTAAAAAAATGGGAACAGAAAGAATTTTGAAGTCACAGGAAATGGCTTTGTAGGATGGTTCTTACTTTCACCAAAGTATTTGGTAATCCTGGGCTTGGACACTACTGTCCTTGAAGTCATGTTCCCTGAAGTGGTTGTTTATACTAGGCTACAGTCAAATTTCCTTAACTTTGTGAAATTTTCACCATAAAATGCTTCAAAATCAGCTCTAGTCCAAATGCATTACTCTTTGGTGGACACTCCTAACTAGTAATAACCACTTTAGTCCTTTAGCTTGAGTGGTAGGGGCTTTTGGCCTGAAGTTGGTGATTTGAGCCCATGTTGGTCCTAGATGATGTCAGCAGGTGTATAAAAAGTAGGCAAATATATCCCCTGGAAGAATAGAGTATTTTCTCACCCTTAGCCTTTGCTCTGTCTCAGTAATGGTATTGGACCTGTAGAGAAAGACCCAAACATCCTTTTTTGGAAGGTGGGGGAGAGGGGAAGCTCTGTGCCTGCACCTGGACCAGCCTGCAGAAGCTCCATACACAGAGTACACGTCACACTGAGTTTTAGTACGTGTTCTGGGTAACTCTCCATGCAAGACTGAGACTTGACCCTAGCTTAATTTTTGCATTTTAGATTTACTATAGATCTATGTTAGATTTGCACCTTCCACTACATATTATAAGTGCCTGGCATTGCTTAAATTACATAGGCTGCCTTGTAAGCATCTAGCCTGCCTCACCTCTTTTTTACAGCAGCCAGATGATAATCTAACTGTAAAGACAGCAGGAGGTTCTTGGGCAGGAATATCAGTGTTCCCTTAGATGTGTCTTTAATTTAGTCATTTCATGAAGAAAAAGCTTTAAAAACTTTAATCTAACTAATTACGATGTTCCAGAGACTTGTTTCATGCAAGTCATTCTGGAGGGCTTGTTGAGGAACCTGTGGGATATCTGATAGGTAATGACTTTTGGCAGAATGTGAAAACCAAGAGAATCCTTAGAATTAATCTTTTTTTTTTTTCTTTAAATGTTTAGTTGGTTTAATTACATGTCTGCATTATTTACCGTCTGTTATTCACTGTAAGATAATAGGGTAGTATGGATTCCTGAATTGCTAGCCCTGCAAAAGTGTAGCTCATTTATTTTAATGACTGCATCATCTAGCCAATTAATGGGATGGTCAGGCTCTTGTAATGAAGTGCATTAGCTCAAGCATCAGCAGGCAAGGGATTTTTCCTAAACACGAATCTTTATCTAAAAAGTATTTTTGTTATACAACTCCCGTTGAATGGTTGGGGGCCAATTGTTGCTTCAGTCATTGGTGACAGGTGTGATTTAGGCAAATATCTTGCGTTGTATGTTTCTCTAAAAATAAAAATTCAAGCCCTGTAGTTTGCATAAACAGCAATGCAAACACCAAATATTGAGGGAGAGGTGATACCTCCACACCCTGATTCGATTCTTTTGGGTCTGGAGGGCCTTTTTTCTTCACCAATTATGCATATCTATGCAGCACTTTTCTGCCATAATGTGGGTACAAAAATGCAGTGAATCAGGCACAGAAGGTGAGTTCATCAGAGATGAGATAAACTCAGCCAGAACCTTCACTCAAGGGAGCCACGTGACATGAGAGTAGGGCCTGCCTGGTGCCTGCAGAGGGAATTACTGGTGCAACTCTGCAGGTGACTGCTCCGCTGGGATCCTGCCCTGTGGCTGCGCTTGGCCGAGTGAGGACCAGAGCAGGGCTGTGCTTGCTGGGGTGGCTCCTTGTGCCAGACAACTTTTTGGGTACATGGGATGAATGTTGTTTGAACTTTCTGCAAGTTGAAGTACTTCCCACCATGTTTGCTGTGCTCCTACCGTGCACACCCTGTGCGAAGGAGCAGGGGGCATGACACCACTGAGTCTGCTGGCATGTGGGATGAAAAATTACCAACAAATAAAACTATGCAGCCTTTGCAGAGTCATGAGCTAGCTGCACTGAAGCCATCAGAGGAATTTTTGTCAGAGCCTTGAGGCTTAAATATTAAAATTTTCCCCAGTATTGCACAAAGCACCTTCTTAAAGACTAAGATACTTGAAAGGGAGAAAACCCGAAAATATATGTTTTCTAAGAGGGTGACTGTGAAGTTTTGATGGACAAACTAATCCAGGACACAGTAAGCTGTCTTCAAAAACTGGGCTGAAACTGCAGATTATAGGAGAGAAGCCATATGCAGGACACCAGAAGCAGGAGGAGGATCCTGGACTCTGACCCACAGAGAGCTGGAGGCTGGAGAGGGGTGTGAAGTACAGCTGTCATTTCCTTCCAGTAAGAAACAGGGAATTTAAAGACCTCTGCGACTCTTGTGGTGGTCAGTCAGCAGGAGGCTCCTGCAGCCCGTGGGAGATGCTGCTGAGCAGGCAGGGCTGTCCCACAGGCAGTGGTCCCACCAGGTGCTGTTTTCCAAGAGGCAGGGTACCAGAACAAGGGAAACTTCTTAGTGGGGTGATCAGTTAGTTATTCTAAGAGGCAGTGAGCACAAGTAATGGTCTCTCCATTGTCTCTCTCCATTGTCTCTCCATAAATGCTTTTTTTTTTTTCCTGCACATCTCTTGCTGTGTTAAATTACAGTTTTAGGCCAGTGACCTCCCAAACCAAACCTTGCAATTTTAGGGTAGAGGAAAATAATGACCATAATATACCTTGCAATTCACGCAGTGTTTCTGGAAAACATTGAAGAACTACTGTCATTCCTTCAGGCTCTGCCTCAAAGATTTAAAATGTCTAGCACGTAGTTGTGCCTTTGCTTTTCTTGACTCCTGTGGAGTCTGGGGTATTTCATATGAATGCAGCTGAGCTCAGAGAGCTAGCAAAAGGTGTTATCCTGCATAACACAAGCTAGATTAAAAAGGATATATGTGCATGCACGTACGAGGTGTAATGCAGCTGTGCTTCCTGGTTCTTGCTCTGAAGTCCGGACATCAGAACTAGCGCGTTTGTTTTATCCATCCCAAGAGAGCCCTTGTGCAACGTTTGAGGTATTATGTGCTGAAAGACCTCATTAATGATGCAAACACTTCAGCTGTCATTGACTCATAAAAAAGCTTAGAAATAGGAAGGTCTGAAGGAAATTGATTTTCTTTAATTCCTTTGTGAAGTGTCCTGTGGAATACTGATCACTTTGGTAGGAATGATTTAAATCTCCCTCAGGCATCTACTGGAAGGCAAACAGGTTTTTATCCGAGATTTTTTTTTTTTCCTGTTGAACCATAGTGCTCATCATTTGCATATTGAGATGTTCAGGACGTTCACTGACCCAAAGGTGGCTGAACTGTGGTTCCTCCTTGGAAGGAGAGGCTGCTTATGTTTAAACTGCTGGAGAATTGCTGTTTCGTGTCATGTTATGTTATATACAACTATTTTAATGGTTTTGCAGTGAATTGTTAGAAAGACATTGTGGAAGTAGGAATATTACTCTACATGTAGTATGCTCTATCTTTGGAGAAGGATCAAGGTGACTCAAGGCTCTGTTTTATTAAGCCTCTTCACTACTAAAACTTATCTTGTCAACCGGGAATATATATTGCAATTAAAATTAGCGATGAGAGAAATGGTAATGGAAAATCCCTGAGGAAAAAAAATATTATTTAAAATATATTTACGTTATATTTTTACAAGGAAGTTAACAGTTCTGTGTTAGAGGTTAATCTTTCCAGCATTTTTACCCCCCCAGGCGTCACAGGCAGTGAGGGAGAATTCATGAGTGCATAAGTGCTGGATGCTCTCTGGGTGGAAGGTGGGATAGAACTGTAAAGCACTTTATTTCCTTGGTATCCACAGGGAGTTATTACTTTGGTCCAAGACATTATTAATGAGCATTTGGAAATTACACTAAATGATTCACTGGGAACCAAACAGTAGTAAATAATGCCTGTTTAGACCGGCTGTCTTGTGAGGAGCATTTTGGCCAGAAGACAGGTTGAGATTTGCCTAAACTAACCTATATTTCTAGAAAATTTTAGCAAGGTCAACCAGTGTAATCATAAATCAGTAGACTGTGATATTCACCTTCCCCTACTCCTGATCGCTCTGGCATTTACATTACCTTGGTCTGCTAGCTTCATTACAAGTCCTATCTTTGGGAGATTAATCTATTCTGCTATGTGCTGAAGCAATGTGTTTAAAGAGCTTGTACTCTGTGTGTGTTATAAAACTGTCAAGGAGAGGAGATTGCCTGGGGATTGCAGAAGAAGAGTCTTCAGGAGCAGACGAGAAGGGTCTGAACGGAAGAATACTAGTCCTACTGATGGGCTCAACTGGATCTAGCCCGGAGCTGTGATGTGATGCTGTTTCCTGTCCCCTATGTATGAAGGAAAGGCGCATCCCTCAGCGAAATCTTCAGGAAGTTTGGCTGCAGATCTCATCTATATTCAGCACATTGAACATTCTCTGCTCAGCAGCACTATTAACCTTATTCATTATCACTCTCTAAGTTAATGATGAGTATCTGATCTGCATAGTGATCTTCTCTCCTTTGCGATATTCACAAGAACTTTAGCTAGGGCATTATTAAGTAATAGAGGTGAAACATAGGATAATCCCTTCCTGTGCCTGTGCCAGTGTCAAAATGTAATGTTAAGGTAGTTGCAAAGTCTCTATCCACAGGAATCTGCCGCTGTTGTGGGTGTTTCATCACCTGCCTGGGGAGCCCTGCTCAGCAGAGCGAAGATAGCAGGCAGGGCTCCACGGCCAGACCCTGCTCCACACAATGTATTAGTGAGGGCATCCCGGCCAGCTGTGGGCAGTGTGTTTCTGTGCCTGGGCTCTTTCAAATCCTCCCCCTTTTCTGCCCATCCTGATATCGAAGTACCATTTTGACATAATTTGGGGTCTCCTGGAATACAAGGACAGATGCTTCCCTTCTTCAGGAAGCTGATTTAATGCAAGCCTCCTTCCCCTCCCTGCATGGCAGCTGGCTGTGATGGGTGACAAGGTGTTGCAGGGGCTGCTCTGCGAACTGGTGAGACAAGCACAGCAAGAGGCACATTTGTTGGAGGTGCTCTCAGCAGTGCTAGCACCTACCAGCACCAACAGCCCCAGTCCCAGCCTGTGGCGATGCCCCTGTAGCAGTGCCAGCACGGTGGGCAGGAGCCAAACCAGAGGCTTCTACCTGTGGCATAGCCACCAGCGTCGCGTGTCGGATTCAACAACTCCAATGGCTCTGTTCAGGGGATTGTTGCTGCTTATTTTCAGGGAGGATTTGCCCTTGAGAGGAGGCAGCGTGGTACTGAGTACAGCAATGATCTGGCAAACATACAAAAAAGGGGAAATAAACCAGCTGGGGATTCCTGGCTGGAAATCTTGTGATGGCTGAATGAGTTGCACTTTAACAATTAACACAAGATGTACTCTTCGTCTGCATTTAAATAGTCAGACTAGCTTAACTGCACCTTGGGTATCTCCTCCATTCGTTGGGTTCAAAACAACACAGTTACAGTTTGAAAATAGTCTGCCACTTTTTGCTTAGATCTTAAATAGTGTTCAGTGAACATGATATTTTCCTCTTGCTGTTGGGTATTTGTAAGGATTTTAAACTATTTTAAATGGCTTTTTCTCTCTTAACCTTAATACACTCGTACAAACACACTACACACACAGTCCTGCTCTTGTGATAAAGCTGTGCTGAGTTTCTGGTGACGCTTATTCCCATAATGAGACTGAGATTATAATATTCATGACTTTTCTACTGGTGCAAACAGAGGAAAGAAACTGAGAAACTAGATGCAAAGCTTCATTTCAAGTACCTGTCTAGCAATAAAAAGCCTGTGATAGTTCTCATAAAAACAGGAATATCTCCTAACCATGCTCCATCTGTGTGAACTCCCTTGTTGTTCCTGCTTGCTGGAGCGCTCCTCTCTTTCTGCCCTGTGGTTGCAGTGAGATGTTTCTGTTACCGCTGTTCCTTTGAGACAGATTTTTTTTTTTTAAAGTTATGGGGTCTGTTTTTCTGCAGGCATAGTTGAGACCAAGCATTTGAGGGTGCTGGTTGTGCTGGTAGGTGCTAGAATAAAGTCTGGATGGTGAAGTGCTCGGGTGCAGAAACTCTGGTTGCGATAGTCCAAGCTCAGTTTTCTGGAGTGCGGCCTTTTCTCTGCCATGGAGTGAGGGGATATCGCTGCTGGTTTCTGGTGTCTGAGCTACAGCGGACCATTGGGACATCTGGTCCTGAAGGGGAGTGCTGAGTGCTTCAGTGTTTCTCATTTATGGAGATTCATCAGGCCTCAGTTCGGAAATCCCTGGTCCCACTTGTCACACATGCAGCGGTCTCGCTAATCCAGCTGCAAGTGTGGCACTCCTGGCCAACTTTGTTGGCCACAAATATCTCTGAAATCTATGTAAACAAAGCAGAAATAAAAGAATGCCAGGGCTTTTGTTAATTGAACTGAGGCTTTTGAGTGCTTTTCTCTGGGGCCTAAGAAAGATGGTGAAAGTTCATAAAAACCCATGAATGGTATAGAGAAGATAACCAGGGAATTACTATTCACTGGGATCTCACAGTCTGAGGCTCCCAGTGGAAATACCCGGCAGTGGGTTTAAAACAAAGAGGAGGAAGTCCTTCTCTGCACAATGTATGCTTAAATTGGGGAACTCGTCGTCACAGGATGTTTGGGAGGCCAAAGGTATGAATGAGGTCACAAAAGAGTTAGTCAAACCGTGGCAGATAGGCAAATGCAAGAGGCCGGGCGTGAGCTCTGGCTCAGGAAGTGCTGACGCTGGCGGCTGCTGGCAGCCGAGGCTGCGGGCTGGGGACGTGCTGCTGCCGGCCTTGCCTTCCTCTGTGCTCCCTCAGCCCTGCTTGTCCCTGGTGTGGGCCAGTGCTCTTCCGTAAGATCAGCTCAGGAAGATGAAGAGTGGCTTTATTTAATGCCCGTGTAGCTGCTAGATCCTGCAACTTATCCCTCTTGACAACGAGGTCCAGAGCCTGAGGTCTTGCAGTGCTCTGGCAAGAGAGCACTGGAGGAAAAAAACCCTAACATCCAGCTGTTTTGCAGTGGTTTGCTTGAAGCTGGGAAACAGAGTTCCCAGTCACAACAAAGATGCAGATTTGCAAGTTTGGCAAACAGCAGCTCTGGGTTGTAATATAAGGGGGAAAGAACGATGCACAGGCTGAAATGGGTCGTAGAATGGGTCGCACATACCTATGTACTCTAGAAAGGCTGGGCTACAGTTATTTCTGGCAGGAAACGTGCAGAGAATTGTGATATCCGGAGGTAGTTTGGTAATGAAATGTGAGAGGAAAAACAGCACAGTGGTCACTTATCTGCCTTGCAGATCAGAGACCTTCAGGCCAGAATGTGACAGCTTCACTGCTGTGGAGAACCCTAAAATTCTCACTTTGGCAAATATTAAAAAAGCACAGCAGCTTGCAGGCAAAAAAAAACAGTGAGGGGGGCTGTACACAAAGTCCTCTTCACTCGCAAGTAGCTGCTAGCAATGAGCCCCTCAGCCAGGAGCCCTTGAGCCACACTGTGGAAATCTAGAGACATAAATCACAGGAGGAAGTGTAAGAAACTACTCTCCTTACATCAGCCATTTGTGTGGCATGCACGTGTCTCAGACATAGCAGGAAAAAATCTCCCGCTATCCCTAGAAGTCCTTTAAATTGGAAATCTAACACAGCCTCATGACTTGGGAAGCTCTTCTTGAATCCTTTTAAAAATCTTGAATCCTTTTATAAAAAAAAAGCAGAAAACTACAAATACAGAGTTGAGAGAAATTGTATTTTTGGTGCGTAGGATAAGCAGACTAGGTCAGTACCAAGCTCTGGCACAACATGTAGCTCAACTATTTTTAGAGGATGCAGCTTTTTTCCAAAAGAATTGTGTCTTGTGGCCCAAACTCCACCTTTGCTTCTTATCAGACTCCTCAGATGCTCTTCTGTTCAGGCAAGAGGGTCCAGAGGAGCTTTTTAAGATTTTAATCTGAGTTTTCCTCAGATAAGATGCCTTCTGATGTCTCTGGGCTTCTTGCTCGAGTGCAAACGGCAATGTTGGGACTTGGGTGTCTTGAGAGGAAAGGGAAAAAAAACCAATTAAAATAAACAGCTGTGAGTGAAATTTTGAACAATATAGTACCAGCAACTGCTCAGAAATAAACCTCTGTCCTAAGAACAACCCATGGCATGGTTCAGCCTTTCCAACTTTTATTGGTGTCATTTTCTTTTTTTCCAAACTGAAGTGCTGGCAAGTAAGATGTTACCCCATTTAATTAGCAGAGCTCAAATGCTGTCTTTCAGCCACAAGGAGCTACTCCAGTTAAAGGAAGAAAGAGCAGAAATAATGAATCTGAGAGCAGTTTTGTAAGGGACTACACCTAAACACAAAATGACTGGTGACTGAGACAAGGAGAGGAGATTTTTCTGATTTAAAGATCTGGAAGACAGAGAACAAATCATTAGAGATGCACTCTATGTAGCCCTCAGAAATAACAACCCCAGCCTGTACCCACCAAAGATGTTTCACTGCAAAGCTCCCTCTAGCAGCACACATTGGTCTGGCATTTCTCAGGCTATGGAGCTGACTTCTGGGGACTATTCTGAGGATGGTTTCCTCACAAACATACCAACTTCCTGATGTAAGGTCTGGCTTCTGTGGGGTGCCTTCAGTATGTGCAAAATTTATGCTTCTCTGTTTGTTGGTCTTGATTGAGTATGGGCCAAGAGCAGTGTCATCTCAGATGAACAAGGGCGCTGCTATCAATTTGTCTGTGGTAGAAATGGATGAGCTCAATCCTGACTGGGCTGTGGAATGCAAGACCAAGGTGCTTTGAGGGGACCTGCCTGCCCCCGATTGTGGTGAGCTGCACCCTCTTTTTGAGTTGTGTGCAAGGGGATGGAGCAGAGAACCATGCCATGAGTTGGTTTTAGGGCAGAGATTTACTTCTCAGAGAGGTTTATATGCTTGAAGCTGTGCTAGCATGTAAGAGTAAAGGTCTGCTCTGTCAGTCACAAAAGTTTTTGAAAGTTCAAGTAAAATAAATGTACTTTGTCCTGAAGCAGTATTTTAGAGCAATATGGACATGGAGATAGAACTTGGTGTGGTCATTCCCAAAGGGCCCCAGGTAAGACTGTTGAAATTTGCCAGGTGCATAGTTTGCTGGCAAAATAAAATAATTTGGGGTCAATTTGTGAAAGTTTATAATTAATTGCAGAATTCTTAAATAGTTTTGAATGGAAGGGTTCATGTGAAAAAAAGATTAAATATTAGCAGTAGTGTTGCAAGCAGCCCTTGGCTGTGATATTTTCTTGCATTTAATTTTAAAAATGCAGCTTCTAGCTTGAACCATTTGAAACACTTTTGATTGTCCATGATATTTTCCCAGTTCTTGCTTTGCTGAGGGAGCTGATGTTTTGGGGTTGCTTCGTTGGCTTTTGGTTTTGTTTTGGTTTTGCTTTTTGAGTTAAGATAGCAAAGTGACAAAATCAGTTAATCATATGACTCCTGCAGAGGTCTGATCTCTGAAGTCCTGTTTGAACCAAAAATCCTTAATAGCTTTCATGAACAATAAACAGGGTTTTATAGGTACAGTCATAAATTTTCTGTGCAACCAGTTAACAGACTCTGTATGCAAAGTTTGCTGTTGACTCAGCACTTTCAACCATTTTTAATGTGATTCCTTGGAGCACTTACTCTCTCCAAGCCATTGAATTAGTTGATCTTCTAAGAACTGCACATTTGCCCTCATTTTGAACTTCTCAGTCAAATTCTGTGAAATGCTAATGGTATGCAGTGCAGAGGGCTTTAGAAAAAGACACTGTAACAGCTTGTATTTCTGCAAAACATATTTCTTTTAAAATAGCATTTGCCACGTTCAATATCCAGGAAATATGGCCCAGCAATAACAGGTTTGTGAATAAAGCTGGAGAGGAAAGATCTGTGAGCTGGAGTCGGACAGAAAGGTCTGTGTAGCCGGCTGTTACAGTCCCTTATTCAATTATCTATTTTAGAGCAACTTGAATAGAAAGAGTCAAAGTGAAATGTGGCAGGAGAACATCTGTGCTACCATAATGACTATTCAGGGCATTTTTATTTGATTGTCAGTTTTGACTTCCTGGCCAAATATAATTTACATGTAATTTCTCCAAACATTATTTTTACAATAATGAATTCTTATCCTTATAATAAATCCATATTAATCTATTTCTTTTCCAGAGGAACCCTGGATGTTAGTGAAACTTGTGGCTGGAAAAAGGGCAAATTTAGTACGTGTTTGTTTATGTATATCTTAAAAAAAATTAAATATCACTCTAAATGTCAACTCTCTGATCCTTTAGTCTTTTGGGAATGAAAGCTAATGCTATAGTTATAGCTTCATTGCAAACCTTGATCACAGTGACAGAAGGTGTTTTCTCATAATTAAAGCCTGTTCAGCTCGTTTGCGAACACGATGTCCGTTGATACTTTTACCTTTCTTTGGTTCATAAATGGTATGCAAGCAAACTTCTCTCTGGTTGCTGTGCTGTGATTACTCGGGGGAGAGGGAGGAAGAGGCTGACATTAGTGCAGGATTTTCAGACTGTGGGCTGTCTGCATGTTGCTCATCTTTCCGCTGCAGCCTTTGCAGGGAGCATGCGTGGTCAGTTAGCTAGGGGGCCAGGTGCTCGGAGGGGTGGCTGACCTGAACAGGACCCTGCTGAAGGCCCAAAGCATGCTCACTAACAATGAGTAGCAAAGGTTTTTGTTAGTAAGAGAGATCCCATCATTGCATGCTAATGTGGAATTTTTGTTTAAAAAGTGCAGATTTTTCTCAAATGAGTATCCCCAGCCAGTGCCTTAATAATGAGACGAGTCTCAGTTTTGCAAAGGTAGGGAGCAGCTGTTCTGAACTTGTTTTCCAGCGAGAGCTTCTTCAGTAGGTGCGTGACACAGAAGGGAAGGGCTCAAGGTAAGGGAAGAAAATGTGTAGGAAGTATAAGCACAAAGAAGTTTCCTCATGGATTGGCGAAGGTTTCTACCTTCTTCATTATTGAAGAGGAGCAAACGATTCAAGATGTGCTTCTCCCTCTTAGCTTTCTGAACTCTCACTTTCTTTTCTTCTCTTTTCTTGACCCTTGCTTCACATACTGCCTGCCTATCCTATTTTTCAGTGGAAAAATCCTATTAGAAATGCACCAGTTACCTAGAAATTAAGTCAGATACTGTCATGTTGCTACTTTTCCACCTCAATTATGCAGAATGGCATTAAAAGTACCTTAGAATAAGACCCTCACAGTTTTAGGAACTCCAAACCACACCAAGAGTATTTACTTGGTAACATTTATCTGCATGTAATTACAGTCTGAGGCATTCTTAAATAATTTCCTCAGCTATTTCTAGAGTTATTCCATGGTAATCTTAAATACCTAGGGATTACCAGGGATTACTTCCCTATTTTCAGGGCACAGAAGCTAGACATATAAGTAATTCTCTGCTCTGATAGCTCCAGCAAGCATTGTTATCTTTGATAAATCTGATTTTTAAAAATAGAGATTAAAATTGCCTTGTTAGATAGCGTAGAGATAGATTTATAATTCCTCTTTAAAATTTTAATAAGTTAAAAAATATAACAAAAGTGTGTCTGTATAAAATATCCATGCTCTATTATGCTAAAGTTCACTGTGTACTTTAAGCAATTTCATGATCCTATTAAATGGTCACACTTCTGAAGTAAACTTCTTAATTGAATTTGAACTCTGGTGTTTTGCTGCATGTTATGTGCAGAAGAGGGCGAATGAAAATAGTCACTTACATTCTGCAGGTCGGCACAGTGGTTTCATTCAGCTAATAATCTGTAGAGCAAGTAATATCTTTAGGGAATGGGATGTTACTCCAAGAGCCTGAAGTAAGCTACTTCTTACCTCTAAGTTATAAGCAGCTGAACATGGATAGTGGATAACTACCTGTGTGATACCTATGTGATAACTCTTTGTGAAGCAAGTCTGTGGCATTAGCCTTGTTTTTAAGGGTGTTTTGAGGGTTAGAGCTACTCTTTGCAAGCTAAGAGTAAAAACTTTTTCCAGCTCTACCTGACCCAAGCCAGGTGTGTCATGAGGGCTGCATTAATCACACCCTCCAGGTCAGGCCAGGAGGGACCCTCCAACTCCCTCTCTGACCTGCTGAATGTGGGACACAGCTCCTAACCAAGTGGCTCCTGCATCTGGCTCCTGACTTAGTGCTGCTCGGAAGAAATTTGCCCCTGGTCTTGTACGGCGGTCCATATGCCTAAGAATGAAGCTGTCAGCAAAACACAGGAAAAAGCAGAGGAAGTCGAAAAGTATCCTTAACAAACTGGGAAAAAGTACTCTGGAACATGAAATCACTAAAACACTTTCACAATATTATAGAAATTAAACACAAAAAAACCCTTCTGCTCCATATTGTGTGTACAGAAAAAATAGACTTATTTTCCTCTGTGCTGCAGCAACTGTTATGCAACTGACCCAGTTATTTTGACATCTAGTAGCTGATGTGAAAATATATGGTTTCTTTCTAGAACTGGTAAATGCAGTGGCATGTTGCAAGCCAAAGAAGTTTTACAGAAATAATGTGAAAAAGCATTTGCGCTGTGTTCACAGTATTTATTGAGACTAAATCACATAGTTCCCCTGCTTTCTTTTTTTCTGTTTTTTAATTATGAGCCAACAGGGATTTGTGAGTTCCCTGTAGTGCTGAATATCTTTCAATATTGATTTTTTTTTTCTCTGTATAATCAAAGATGTTTCTCTTTATTCTCTTAAAACTAGGTTCATTAATGGGGCATAAAACAGTTTTAATGCTATAATACACTCAGGATTTTAGCTATCCTTCAGTAATCTCTATATCCCTACATGGATGAAGGAGGATGACTTCCTGTCATCCATAGTAATGTAATTAAATCCTGGAATATACTGATGAAAAGACCTTGTTTAAGGGCCAACAACCTCTTAAGGACAGTAGTGAAGTCTTTTCAGAGTTATTTTTGTCCCTTGATTATGCATCTGTCTGTACGTATATACACTCCTTCTTTGCAAGCATGCAAACTAGCTCTGGACGTATTAGTCTGCGCTCGGTTTTGCCTACAGGTTCTCAGATATGGCAGCAGTAATGACTCATTATATGAAGATGTGGGTCATGGCTGGAAAACTCCAGAGGGCTACAAATGTCTTGAAAACAGCCTTAGAATCCCCAACGACATGTGCAAGGAGATTTGAATGCTCTATTAACTATGCTTTCTAATATTCCACAAACAAATAAAGATACTTATATTGGAAAAATCTGCGTCAAAATGTGTTGCTCTAGTCAAATCCTTTAGATTCATAACAAAGCAGTTGAGCAAACAGTTATCTCTTAATGCTTCTTCACTTTCCTTCCTCCGTCCAGACTAAGAAATCTCCTCAAAGCCGAAATCCTGGCTGATAAGTGCATTAGGACTGGCAGATGTCTCTCTACCGCTCTTCTTCTACTCACTTCTTAGAAGTCAGTAAAGCCCCTCTTTCATTCCACCTTTCTGTTTGCTGGCGTTTTGTCGCTGAGACTGCTGAAAGTCTACAGGCATGTAGTTACAGTAAGATGTAGTCAAGGTCTTTGAAAGAAAAAAAAAAAAAGAAGCAGGAACTTCACTGTGATAACTCTCATCTGTTTCAGATTTCATCAATATCCTTATGATTTTAGGAATTTATGTTATCTTCTTTGATTAGCCCATCACTGTCATTTTTCAAACACTTTGCTTCCCTTGGATGTCTTCCTGTTTCCTCGTCGTACGTTGTAATCCTAAACTTAAACTTTCCTAAAAAAATCAGTACCTTTTCTTCAAGAAAATGTGCAAGATGCCAGCTAACTAAATAAAGTTATAGTAGCTGGGATGCATAGTATGGTTAAGCCCTAGGATTTTGATCCAAACTAGGCAGATATTTGTTGTAGTAGTAGTAATAATAATAATAAAAACTCAGACTAAATGCAAATGTTACGTTTCTAACTTTCCAATACCTCTCAGTTAGGACTGAAGACAAGTAAGAGACCAGCAATGTATTGACAGCAATGCTTCTTTATCTCCTTTTTCCATCATGGTATTCCACCTTTTGGTGTACATTTGTCTATTTTTCAATAACTTTCTTTTATGCACCCACTTCTTAACAGGTGGTGGGTGTAACAGACATGAAATGATTCCCACAACATAAGCATTCACCTGCTCACTGTTAATCCACTCAAGTGATGTATAGCTCAACCATGAACTGTCTGCCATGGGATATTGTAGATGCACAAATTCATGTGTGGAGATTGAATATATTAATGACTGATAAATGTACGGGGGGTTATCCAATGTACAGGAATTGTCCCTGGCTCACTGTGGCCTTCAGCCATATGTTACCAGATGTTGGGACATTAGTTGAGTAAAGTGTCCTGGTCGTGCACCCTTATCTGCTACCCTTCCATGGACACCTGCTTTTGGCCATTGTCAGAGAGAAGAGATTGAGCCAGACAGACCTTTTGGTGTGGCCCATTTTAGGTGGTCTCATTGTACTAGGTAAGCTAAATAGCAAGAAGTGGTCTTTTATCCTTTTACTTTCATCAGACAGCTTTCTCTGCATTCAGATTCTGGACTAAACAGGATTGAAAAGGTGTCTAAAGCCTGTGGCAGTGGAGCTGAAAGGAAGGAAATGCTCTTGGTTTTAATTCCTGTTCATTGTTGAGAAAATCTTGCTCTAGTAGGAAGAAGAGATGTCTCAAAGGCCTATGTGGTAGCTCTCTTGGAAGGCCACACCAACAAGCTGTCAGAGGGCACCTCTGATACTGCTTGTCAGGGGCCTAGGGCCAGTACAGGAGTCTTCAAACCATACCCTGACTTCCCAGGCAATACAGTGGCCAAGGAAAAGGCTGCTTTCTTGCTCCCTGGCAGCCTCTGCTGAAGTCACAAACGACCAAATGATCCTGGGGATGCAGAAGCTGAAGTGCTCATACACAGACACCTGCCATACTGCCAGGCTTAACTTTTCAGAGAACAGTCCTTAAATAGAAAACATCTGGTGTCATTTGTGCTGAAGGCCAGCTGAGATCTAGTCAGATAAAATAAACATCTGCTTGAAACAGGTTTCTGAAAATATGCATGCAAGAAAGGTCATTTTTATGCCTGCCTGACTGATCAGAATACAAAAAAGGGGATGAAATGTTCTATCCACAGCCTCAGTATAGTGTGATTAGTTTTTTATTTTTATTCAAGGCTCATGTATTGTGTTTCTCTGCCTCCTTTTCAGTGCCATATCACCCTCTATTTTTCTTTTTTACAGTTCTTTGAATTTGAACAGTATCTCCCATTCAAAGGGCCCTTCTCTGCCTTGGCTGTCATTTATCCTTGGAGATTTGGTTTGTCAGGGGCTGTGCAGAGGCAATGAGCTCAGTTTGCATTTCCAATATCAGCAAGCAGGAGGATTGAGGGGCTGTAGCCACACTCATTAGTATCATCTGCTTTGCCATGTAGTGCGTATCACAGGACAGCAGGATGCTTCATGCTCAGATCCCTTGTGGGGAGTGTGGCACACTGCTGAAATCCAGGGCCTTTGGAAATGCTGTAAATGGTGCATTTACTAAGCAAGTTAAAGAGGAAATCTTGTTAAGCCACTGGGTTCATGTCCTAGAAATGCAGGACTTCTTTTCCTGTCACGTTTTAAGTCAGTTTTACAAGTCCACAGCAAAACCTATAAGTCCCTAACTTGCTTTTCTTTATTACAGTGGATTTCTTGTAGATAAAGTGCTTGAAACACTTCTGCATCACCATTGTATCAATCACTCTAAGATATTACAGGGACACTGTGTCTAGTCTGGTCACAGACCAGAATTTCTGCTCAAAAATCGCTCCTTGTCAGGATAATTTTTGTTGTTCCTCTCTGGACTCTATTTTATTGAGACTCTTTTTGGAGAGGTGGTGGCCTAAGCTGGCGCTCAGAGATGTCTAAAGCCAGCCTGTTCATTTTACAGATGCTGCCCAAAGCTAAGCTGGCTTTTTTCCTCTCTGCCCTGTTGTAAACTCAACGTTTGACTTGTCAATAAATTATTTGCAGGCTTGAGGCACCAAGGATCAACTACAGCCATCTACTCTTGACTTGTTTTGCCTAGAGGCCACTTAATTTCTCTAGAAGAAGGTCAAAGCATGCAAATCCTCTGGAAAAGCAGGGAATCTCATTTTAAAGACTAAGTGACTGGAAGTCTACCCATTCTTCCCGTAATCCCCTCTACCTTTTAATTACCTTCACTGCTCTGAAGCAGTATCTTATTGCAAGGTCATATTTATCTATTTTCAGCTCCCATCTGTGAATTTTAAGCCTAGGTAAACCATTCTCCTTTGCCTTATCTCTTTTCTTCCTGGAAGCACCTGGCTGGGCACATAATTACCAGACCGTCTCTCTCATAATTTTTCTCAATACAGTGCAGTGCTATCCTTACATGGTACACAGACTATTTGGTGAGGTGATTCAGATCAGTCCATAAGACCAACCAGTTCTTGTTGTTTACCATCTGAACAGGTTTTCTGATGCCTGCATATTTACTTAGCAATATTTTTATCCTGTCATTCTGGTCACCCAGATCACTAATAATGTCAACTAACACCAGATCAAAAACATTTTCTTGGAAATATCTCTTTTCTCATTGCCCTGCTTCTTGATATCTTTTCACTAATGTCACAGTTTGGAGAGTTATCAGTGAACCACTTTCAGATCCATGGAAAGTGCTTGCTAATTCCAGACAATGCAAACTTTTTAGTCAAAATATTGTGTGATAGTAAGAAAATTATTTGCATCAACACAGACTAGTTAAAATATATATTTAAAAAAAAAAAAACCACAGGTGTTTACAAAACCTATTCTTCATGAAACCACACTGACTGGTATTCATTGTACTTTTAGACTATACCTAATTTTTGATAAAAGCCTGAAAAATCTCTGGCAAACTAATGCCAGATTGGAAAACTCCTTTCTGTTTTTGAAGCAACGGAATCACACTTTAATATACTCCACTTAAAAGTTGGAGCTTTTCTAATATTTCTTTAATAATCAGCTTACTGGAACAAAGAGACTTTCCACTCTGGCTGAGGAATTTTATCCAGCTAATTTGAAAATACTTCGTGTAATTGGAATCTCTGTTGCTAGAAATGGGCTGTGGTTAAAAGGTGGATGTAAAAGTAAAGGACTTCTGCAGTTATAGCATAGATTTTCTTTCTTCATTTCCTCATTTTTCAGAGGTACATATCTAACCAATTTTGATGCCTGAAAGAGCATCAGAAACCAGGAGGCAACTTTGCCTTCATGGTAATGGGAACATGAACGAGAATAAACTATTTCTGAAAACCATCTTTTCATCAAAGCTGTAGTTGTTCAAGCACACCCTTACACTAACCAGGCTTCCCAAGGAGATACAGCTCTGGAGGAGGTCAGCAAAAGGACACTCCAGCCACATCCAGCCTGCTCTTCTTGCCAGCTTCCCTAAATAAGCTCACAAAAAAGTAGTATGTAAGTCTGAAAATGTTACTAGCAACTTGTCTTAAACGTCCCTGACATATCAGGAGGCTCAACCCAAAAGCACAGCAATCTGCTCTCCTTTCAGTGTCACAAATTAATTCCTGGGGAAGAGTGAGTCTGTGTGAATAAATTATTTGGGGGAAGAAGGGGGTCATAGAGGTTAACTGCCTAAACTGGAAGGGGAAAAAAAAAAAAAATCCAGACAGTTCAGCTTTGCATTTCAGAACTGTGTCATTTTTTTTTCTGCTAAGATCTGTCACAAGAAAGTTAAAGTGTTTTCCTTTCATGTCAAGCCGTAATATGACTGACAGAGAGTACTTTACTTTTGAACAACCACATGTTATGCTTATTCTGTGGTGGCTGACGCACTGACATCCTCACCGTGTAGGGGTTCACCTCGGCAAAAGCGCTTGCTTGGGTGGCGGCTCTGATTATGTCTGCTCCTAGGCTGAGCAAAGCTAAACAGGTTTGTGCCCAAAGATGGGTTTTGGGAGCAGTGAGAGGTCTCTTTTTTAAAACTGTTTTTTTCCCCTGCTTTGTTGCGGGGATTTTTTTCACCAGTATGTTGAGCCCCGGCATGTTGCAATTAGATGGACACCTCACTTGCAAGATTTTAAAAATTAAATATAAAATAATAGGATTAGGCTCTAATAGCTTTATACACTTTTCATCAGAAAGGAACTTGGATTCTTCTGGGCTTATCGTGCAACCAGAATTCAGCAGCCTTGCTCCCTTTTCATTTCAGAGCTTTAATGCTCAGGATAAGGAGTCTGCCACAGCTAGTTTAGCAGTTAAGTGCATTAGCCAGTGGAATGAATTATTGACCAGTGAGTGATAGTGTAACACTTTATCAATATGCTGAAGTGTTTAAAAAAAAAAAAAAATCCTAGGTTGAAAAGGTCTTCTCCTAATAGGGAGAGTGCTTAGGGCTATTTAGCCTTTCTGTCCTTCACAATATGGAGGCCAGACAAATTCTTTAAGGATTTTATGTGCTTTGCAATCGTTAATTCCTTGAGCACATTTTGGACTCAAGCCTTTACCTACCTTACACATTTCTGTAAGTATCACATACATCACCTCTTGAATATGAATTTGGCACTTTTTGTAGATGGAGGTTACCTAATTTACAGTAAGCTGATAAATGTTTTAAAGGAGATTACCACCATTACCTGCATGAGTGTAACTCAAGTTGGCAGTAATGCTTTGCCAGTTTCACAGAGAAATAATTGGCTACCTGATTTGGTATCGAATCATTGGTTTTTTTCACTGTCAGGCAGTGAAAGCCACTTAGGTTCACATTTCTGATGCAGTGCTAATGAGATGAAACCTTGAAAGATTAAGGAATTCCCAAGATGGGAGCTATAGCTTTTATGAGGGTATTTGTAATTCTTCCTCTTCCTCTGCATGTGTGTTATGATATAATCTAGAGGTTCACTTATTCACGACAATGTTCTAAGAAGCAGTTTAAGCTTACTGACAGGTAATAGCAGGGACTCTTCAGTCAATTAAATAAGACTGCAGGGACAAAATTGAATCTTAGTGGAGATACTAAACTCTTTTTCTTATGTGTTTGCTTCCTTTTCATGCTAAAATTTCTCTCTCCATCCATAGCAGATGGAGTCCATGCAGGTTTTGGAAACTAAATTGATTATTCTTCCACCTTGAAGCACTATGGACATAACTGACCTAATGAATTTAAAATTTGATTTTTACCTATTTGTTTCTACAGATGGATTGTCTTCCATGTCAGTATAAAAATTTCTCTTTCCAGGTCTGTAAAGAATTCTTTTAAGGTATTTGGTGATGTTCAAGCATGAAAGAAGTTATATAAATGTAAATTTTATAAGATCCTGTAGGTAGGTCAAATGTGTTTCAGAATTTGATGAACAATAACAAAAATTATATCATAATTTTTCTTTTTAAAAAAAGAACTTATTTGGCACTTGCACAGCTAATAATGTCATGCTCAATGTTACATATTACTTTTCTTGGCATTACGTTAATTAATTCTTTTCTAGGGCCATCATTAAGCCATACCAAACAAAAAAAGCTTCCTTCCCTGTGGGTGATTTAAGGGGCTCCAGAAGCACTGGGAAATGACATAGGTTTTACTCTGTCAAGACGACTTTCTTATTATTTTTTTTTTTAATATTTTTCTAGACTGTTAATAGTACAATTCCACCAGGCAAAATACTGAGAGATGTTACCTGCCATGGTGACCAGAGCCAGGTTACACTAGAGTGAGAATTAGAATTCACTAGAGTGACATGCAACTGTCCGTTGGGACATCATGTAATGCTGTTAGAAACAGCTGGATATGTCACAATTAAATGCTATATATTGTTGTGTATTGCCATCCATGTGCTTAGTAAGTGTGATTGTGTATCTTTCTGTAACTCTAACAGATCTTTATCAAGTGTAAACAATGATGTAGGTTGCAGAAAGTCAATTAATTTCATGTAAACTTAGAAAATGGGACAGGAACAGGTAAGGACATGGAGCATTGAGGGACCTCATGTTTCCTTCTCCCCCTGCTTATGCACAGAGATGGTCTTGTGGCTATGTTGTGGCCCACTGTCTGGGAAAAATGCACAGCAGCCATCCCACTCTCCAAGGAGCCTGGGCACATCCACCAGGTGGAAACACGGCACTCCATCTCCTTAGCCATCTCTGCTAAAGATAATGAGAGGACTATTTGATGCTAAATTTGGCAAACATGGCAATATTCCCTTGTGTTCCCACTGGAAAGACAGGAAAAGGTTCCCCTGCGGAGAGGCAGGGTTGAGCGATAAATGAGGAGCTAGAGGTTTCTATAGGATGCCTGTGCCACAAGGCAAAAATGTCAGCCAGCACATTTGGAGAAGCACAGCTGACTGCAGCTACAAGGAGCTAAGATGGCATTAACCTTCAGAGAGTCAAAATAAAAAGATGGATTAGGGCTGTACATCATCCTCTTACTAAGGAAAAAAAAAGCAAAACCAGGCTTGCAGATATCCTCAGAAAGTCTTTAAGTTGATGAAAGGGATTGATAAAAACATTTCTTTACTAGTGCTGCTAGAAAGCACAGCATAATAAAACAGTTTGTTTGGTAATATGCTTTGTGTTCTGGCTGCAGTCCTCAGAGCAACACAGGTACCATAAGGACAATAGGGATAGAAAAGAGAAATCACAAAATAGATTGACATCTGCTTTTGTGATGGCCCCCTTTTATTGAAGATTTGATGAGTCCCGTGAGAGCTCTGCCCACAGTCCCTCACCGCTGTGCCAGCACCCAGTTTCCCCAGCATCATGGACTTCAGCTGTGCGGGTCACTTACTTACCTTGTAGGTGTCCTGTGGTGAGCAAAGCATGTGAGACAGACCACACTTTAGCTCTTTCCCTTTTGAATTACAGCTTTTCCAGAGGCTGGATGTGTCAGGAACAGTTTTACCACCTATGCCTTCTTATGCTGGAGATCTAAGGTCTCTTCTCGGAAGGAAAAGTCAGCAAAGAAGAGCCGGGTCTAGTCTTAGTAGAGATCTTCAGCGTCTGACAGAGGGTAGAGGACAAGGTTTCTCTTCCATTTAAAAAAAGCCTAATCTGTCTGGAGGAATTGCCTGGAGGCTGATACACATGCTCAGGGGCAATGTATAATGGAAAAAGGTTCTAATAGGCCAGTCTGCCACAAAATTAGCCCTCTTTGTATGTAAGAGAGCCTTCTGTCAGTGAAAAGAAGGCCAGAGTGAAATTTATAGTATGAAATTAACTGTATACACTTTTTTGCCAGGCTTAGGTCTTGCTAGCTATGCTTTATAGAAGAAAGAATTGATATAATGTTGATGACAGAATTCCTTGAGAAAACAGATGTAAGATAAAAATACTGTCTCAATCCTTACTCTCTTGTAGTATCAAAGTAAACACTCCAGTGAAACATAGACTTCTGGTTGAATTTCAAAAATGCTTGTCAAAATCACACAAGAATGGAAATATTCAGAAGATTAGCAAGTTGAGATGGACCGCTGTGTTTATTTTGTTACCCCAGGTTATTCTCCCAAGCCTTCCTGTCATTTGTGGTGTACCTCCTGCAAGCCTGCGAGCCTGGTGTTTGCTAGCAGATGCTTATATAAAGCTGCCTATAATTAAGAAAACTTGAGATGTTTGACTAAACTCTCTGATTTAGATATTGAGCAATTAAGTAATGACTACTCTGTTTGACATGCTTGTGCTGCACGAAACCATGATAAAAGTGTTTGGGGTGAAATGAAGTGAAAAGTCTGAGTGTCTGTAAGGAAGAAGGAGGCAGCCCGATAGACAGACAGAGATACTGTGGGCAGTGTTTTCAGCTGCCACAGGAACGTTCCCAAAACCTGGGTTACGAGGCTGACCTTACAGTTTGTCTGGACTTAACCCATCCCAGACCATGCTTTTGGGAAGCAATCCTGGCTGCTGAAAGGTGGATGCTGTGGGGATGGCTGTGTGGGTCAGAAATATGAACACACTGGTGTTTCCTCCGCCTTTGACAAAAAAGTTAAGAACACCAGAGGCAGCGGAAATGCCAGCTACAGTAAACCTCATCAGGAATCAGTATTTTTTTATCTCTTTAGGGGCTGCTGGGCATTGAAAGGGGGAGAGGAAAATCAGTTCTTGCAGTTAATGGCAGATGTCATTAAGCCAATTTACTCATAAGGAATGAGGAATGGCAAAGAAGAGGAGAGGAAGAGGAACCTGGCCACAGCTCTGCTCATCAAAATAGCACTTTGCACATGAGAAAGATATTGTCTCCACCACTGTAACAAGTTTGGGTTTTTGGGTTTCTAGGGTTATAGGTTTTTATATTATGGAAAGCAAAAATAGTGTATTTTGGTGACTATTGGGAAATGGGTCGATGTAAGTTGATAAAATGAAGGAGAAAATGAAGGAGAAAACTGACCCATGTAATTTATAGTAGTAATCGCAAACACATTTAAATGATAGTAAAAGGAATGGTTCTTCTTTGGTGCCAGAACGATTATTTTAATTTTCTAGATTTACCTCCTGTAAACAACCTGGCTTCATTTTTTTTTTTTTTTTCGGAAGGTAAAATGCAGAACAACCATTTGTTAGGGTCACAGTCAGTGGACTGCTTCCTCTGCTCTTCAGAACTCATTTTCTGGACAAAAAGATCCTTTGTGTATGTCTATGTGTATATAGCCTTGATGACAAAGTGCAGGAAGGTTTGCAAAGGCTAGCAGCTGATTAAATGTTTTAATTTAACCTGTCATTTATTTATTTAATGCACCACTAAAAGCTTACTGCTGTTCAGTGTGAATTGTTCTGTTAATAATAATGGCAATAGTTTTCACTTACTCTAAAATATAGCCTTCTTACCTCCTTTTTGTTACCTTTTTTATTACTCTTTATGAAAGTTTTAAATATAATTTAATAAAATGTCCTGGTAAAAACATGACTGTCCTGCAAATGGTTTTAGCTGCTATCCTGTGGCCAATGGAGAAAATTAAGGTTTCTGTTAAGAAATCAATGAAATGTTCCCTTAGGTGTGAAAGAAACCAGTGTACCAGTGCTGCTTTCAGGCCACCCCAGGCAGTCCCATTTGTTGACAGTGATGATGATACTACTGCTGCTGGCAGGTGCCTCTCCTTACAGAGCTGAGGGCAGGGCGAGAGCTGACTTCTCTGGACTGGAACTGTAAGTTTTGCATGGTGAAAAAACCATCCTCATAATATTTAACATTAAACCAGTCCCTTTTATTTAAGTACTGACAATGCTTTACAAGCCTTAGCTAATGAAGCCTCACAACACCCTGCAGTGCGCTGTAGGAAAGTGCTGTACAGGATTATTAGATTGAAGCCCTGCCAGCTGGCATGGGGCCCTGCGAAGAGTCTTCCCGCTGCTCCACCACGCACGAGAAAGACCTGTCTAGAGATCTGCTTGGCTACTCTCCATCATCAAAAGTAGACAGGCAGATCTTTCTGAAGGCTTGAAGGGGACGCATCAGTTGTGACGTGTTTAATAATAACATAGAGATATGATTCCTTGTTTGTAAAAATAAACAGACCCCTCATTAAGGCAATTATGAGATGTTGTAACTGTACTCAGCATTGCAGCCCTGCCCCTCTGTGTTCCTTAGGCCTCTGTTCAACTCCTCCTTCTTGCAACTTTTGCTTCTCTTTCCTCATTTTCTTGCAGGTTTCCAGAAGTGAAACAGAAAGGTTGAAAAAAAATGGTATTTTTTTATTCTTTCCCCTGTGAATAGTGAAGAGTGCGCAGAGTCAGTGCAGTACAGAGGGCAGTGAGAGTTTACCAGCATAAGACTGGGCAGACCTGATGACACAGTGGTGTGAAATTGTAGTTGAGTAGTCAACATCAGCAGGGACCAGAAAATCATGCAGAAGGTAAGGACAACAACAAAAAAGGCGATAATTTAGTTAAAAGTACACATCAAAAAAGAGCAGTACAAAATATAGTACCCAGGCATTTCAGTGGTAAAAAAAAAGTGAATATTTTAAACCTGTTACAAAAAGTAAGCAAGTTGGGGCATAAGAAGGCTTAAGATTGCCTATTCCTCCCACAATATTCACACACCAGGCTCATGCAGCAGCAGAGGCATTCACGTGCTCGCACGCAGAGCACAAGGTACTGACCTGGCAGCAGCCCGTGGGAAAGCTCCAGATCAGGGTGGCCGGAGGGGTGGCTTCATGTCCAGCAAGCTTGGTCTGGCTCCTGTCACCCAGCCTGACAGCTGACCCAAAAGGGGAAAAAGAAAAGGGGAAAAAAAACCCAGCTGAGCCTCATTAAAATTACCCAGCAGCCCTTAGCAATAACAAATTGAATAGCCCCAGTTAGAGGATGCTTCTGTGTGCCCAGTGCAGCCGGTTCAGTCCCAGGCTTATTTTAATTCTGCTTGTTAGGGACAGTGCTGGGGCCTGACTGTGGCCTCAGCAGTGCTTTCAGCATCGATGTGGCTTTGGAGTGTGTGGCAGAGGTGACAGTGGCGGTGGTGGCAGTGGCAGCTGGTGCTGAGGTGCAGCACGACTCCCAGTGCCCAGGGACCTGTGCACCATGGGGCTGCGGGTCACAAGCTCCTGTGCACAAAAATGGGTTGCCACTGCTGTTTTGCTGCCGTGATATGTAATCTTCCGAGCTGCTCCCACGTCCTCTCCCCTCGGGTTCTCATGGTGGATTTGGCATGTGACTTTGATCTGAACTTCCTGGTAGCATTGGGGAGCCCCTCCAGCTAAACACTGGGCCCAAACTACAAAATACAGTCTCTCTCAAAACTCAATTCAACTTGGTTTTGACTCTTACACGTAGATGTGGGATCCATCTGACCAGTTTGGATCTCGATGGGGATTTTCTCTGACTTTTTGGGGCAAGGCATCCCAACTTTAACAATACACTGGTGGGCAAGTTCTTACGCTCAGTTTTATTTTTCACAAGCTGCCTGGGCTTGCTTTAGAGATAATAATGCTGATGTTGTTTTGTAGCAAGCGGTATGCATTTGAGTCACACAGTACGCTTTGCCCTCTCTTATTCAGAGTTTCAAATAGACATACTGTTTACTGATATCATTAGAAGGAATAATCCTTTGGGCATAATCTAACATGCAATTTCTTTATACTAGTTGTGAGCCTGGAATATCATGATCAAATTCCAGAAAGGTCATAAAGTCTTGCTCGTCTTATCATATTTATTTTATTAGGACAGGACCCTCTGAAGAGCTTATTTTAATAGCTCTTCTTTCTTTGTGGTTTCCAGTGAAATACAATTTGAGAACCAAGCCAATGAATTCAAACACTTGAGTATTTTGTTATTATAATTTTGCAGATGGCTCTCTAGTGTTTCTATGTAGTATCTAAATATAAGCGTACTGTACATTTTTTTGGTAACAGCTCTTAAAAGGGCACTTTTTTTCAATGCTAACAGTGTTTCCGAGTTCTCCCTCTTTCTTATCTGTCTGTTTCCTATCTCCTCATTAATTACTGTACATTAATTCTATTTTCATTGCTGCTAGACATATCTCTTAAGGCACTTTTGTTCTAGACCTAATTTCTGTAGGAGGCCTTTCCTGCCTCTTAGCCAATGTCTTTGTTGCCTTCGTCCCTTCTGCAGTGGATGTGTATACACAATTACAAAACATGGTCTCTTGAGACTCAGTCACGATGCATAGATTTTGTATGGCTTTGATTAAGCTCTATAGATGTGGACTGTGGCTATAATGACTTACACATTAAACAGCTGTCTCTGAAAAAGATAATCTTGATAATTTTTACATTAGTGCAATTACTTATTTTTTGCTCCATCTTAAAAGGTAATGTGTGTTTTAGGGGTAGGATGAATAATTTTCAATGTATGCATTGAAGGTAACACACTCCAGCTGCTGAGAAGCCACCGCAGCTGCCTCCTTCCCTGGGAGTGAAAATCCCCTGGGAGCTGGCTGTTATGGCAGCCTGCGTGCGGTTTTGCCTTCTGCATGGGCCACTTCTGCTAGCTGAGCGGATCAGCCGCAGCCCCCTGTCCCTTTCTGCGAAATGGTGGTAGAATCATAGAATAGTTGGAGCTGGAAGGGACCTTTAAATGTTTAAATGTCTAGTCCAACCCCCCTGCAAGGAGCAGGGACATCTTCGGCTAGATCAGGTTGCTCAGAACCTCCCACTTGACCAAAATAAATTGTGTTTTCCTGCTGTGCTCAGTAGTTTCCTGATTGGAAGGGCTTTATTCCAGCAGAAATACACAAGGGAACCACATCACTCTCCCTTGCACTCTGTATGCAAAATTCAGCCGTAATTGTACATTTCGTGCTTGTAGAACTTTATAATTCATATGTTTGCAGAGGACAAATGGCATCTTTTTTGGCCATCTGGTAAGGACTCAGAAATACAGCTGGCCAAAGAGGAATATAATGTTTGTATTGCTTTCTACATTTGTGTCCTATGCTCTCACAGCAGTCCTTGCTGTTCTCTTTTCTGTGGCTGAAACATCTCTCAGTGTGCCAAATGACAGTGATTATTTTACAAGCTAAATTGTCAAGCAAAGACATCTTGAGCATCAGGCAGAGCAAAGGTGAATTCCGCTATTTGCATCTACTGGATGCAGCTCGGATCTATTATTTCTATTGACTTTCAACACTGTGTGGAGATTGATTTAATATTCTTTTAGAAGCTGATACTGCATCATATTAATCACTGCAAACTTCATAGAATCTGTGATATGCTGACAGTAAGTGAAAGATGCTAGGTCTGGGGCATCTCAGTGGAATGGATGTGCATGCATCAGTTCTGAGCACAGACAAGTTTTGCCAGCGTTACCCTTTGGAAGCTTTCCCTCTGGGTTAGGGTGTAGAGCAAGCCTGTGTAGACATAACACCCCTCCTGGGGGAGGGTGGGGGAAAGAAAGAGGGAGCAGAGGCAAAGCTAGGGAAACAAGGCTTTCATTACTCAGTATGCCATGTACCTCACGTACATGGGTCAAGACATTGAAACTTCAGCACTCGCCACAGCAGGAGCTGAAATGCAAGGAGGGCTATGCTAAACCTTGTTGAGGTGAAAAACTGCTCCTTTCCAAGCCAGTATCTGACAAGAAAAGACTTCTAGTGGCTTCAGGAAACATTCCTCCTTAAAGAGGGCATATAAATGGAATTTCAAGGGATGAAGGCAAGCAACTGAAAGGTGAAGAGGATCTAAGAGGTTTATTAAAGGAGATACACGTGAGGGGATTGTGTGGGAAGAAGTGTCACCTCGATACCAGAGAGATATTTAAATTAAAACATGCCCCAGGAAGTCTCTAGATGAGACAGATAGAAACTTCTTAATTGCAAGACTGTACACAAGTTTCTGTTGATTATCATTTTAATTAGCAGCAACAGAAGAAAATCTTCTCAACCATACAGTAAAACTCAGAGGAGATCCTGTGGAGATAGCTTTGAACACATTAACTGAAAGCTTTTTTGAAATTACTGTTGGTGCCTTGGATCTAAGTCTTTTCTTGCACATCTAAATTTAGCTAGTAACTGCTCCTCTAACTGCTTCTACAGTCTGACCTGACAAACCTCAGAGGAGGGCTTCTCTTTTCTAAGCTAGGAAAGGAGAAAGACAGACATATGGGACCAGAGAAGGGCTGTGGGCGTAGAATGGATTTAGAGCCATAATCAACACACAATCTAACAGGGACACCTGGTGATATATACACAATGGCCTCTGATTCAGAGCCTGTGGTTGTGACTGTCATTCAAATACCGATGGAAAAAAACTCTGGAAATGCATGGAAAGTCTCTTGGTTCCAAGGGAAATGGGCCTTCTGAACCATACAGTTTCTGGGTGTCCTTGACTCTCTGCTTGAACTGGATCTGTCTTCTGGGTGACTGAACGTGAGTGAGGATGTGCCTTCAACCTCCCGTGTTGAGCGCGGTCAGGTGGATGCACCCAACTGTTCAGCCAGAGCTATGTCCTTATGGTTACCAGAAGCTCCTGAATTCAACAACATGGTTGCAACAACTACAGATTCTGAGAGGTGTGATCATGGCATCTCATGGATGTGGAGAAGACAATGCATCTTGGAGGGAGAGAGTACAATTTGTCTTTGTGCTTTCTCCAAAAAGCTGGTTCTTTGAACATTTACAAATCTGGCAAATAGCTGGAAAGAAAGAAGTCTCCTGTTCACAGTGCAGGCCAGCAAGCCCCTGCCATTCCTTTGCATGGATGTGTTTTTGTTTGCCTGAGTAGGATGGTGTAAAAGCATGTCCCTGAGCTTCTTGTTCAATCCCTGTTAAAAATGGCAGCACTGGATGGCAGATTCCCCTCTGGATCTGTAACGGGGCAGTGGAGCTGTGATACATTCCTGGAAGAGCTGCTGGTGGGGATGGAGTGGTGGACAGGCCGTGCACTGCCTCCACCTATGTGGGTTCTGCCGTGTCGTATGCTTGTGGGGTGACACTATGCCAGACCCATTGCGTGGGCTTAGAGGGATCCACCAGAGCTGCAGGTCAGGTGGATCTGGTAGGGATCCAGTGCCCTGGTCAGGTGGTTAATGACCAGAGGCCTTTGACCTGTTTACAGTGCAAAACCTATGACCATACATCATGTTTACCAGACAAGGGATTCAGAAACAGTTAAAATAGCATAACTGGAGCAGGAAATCAGATGCAAGTGTCAGGACTGGAGAATGAAAACTGTGCTTATTAAATTGATAGAAATAATTTTTTTTTACATTGTTGGGGAGAGAGAAATAACATGACTGGTACGGGCTTGCTAGAAATATATTAACATTGACTAATAGATGCTAGTTTGTTTTCAAAATGTTACATTGTCCCACTGCAAACATCTGGTGGTTGTGTATCTCCCTGAAGGGCTATGTCTCCAATAGCAGCTCAGCTTCTTTAGAAAGTGCTGGAAGAACCACTGGAGAAAATGCAGCTCACTCTTACAGAAAAAGTAGTGGCCTATGATCTTAGTGTTGAGGGGATGTGCTCGCAGAGGGACTGTGTAGAGGTCAGAAACAAGCTCTCCCACTGAGAGAGCTGCTTTCCCGTGGCAGCCGGTTTAGTCACTGGGACTGGCTCCCTCTGCAACCACACACTTTTCCATAAAGTGACCTCAGCAGAAGAGAAAGCAAGAATAGTCAAAAGAGTCAGTAAGAAAAAAAGTATTTTACTTACCAGTTGCAAGAAGAGTAGGAAAGATGGAAAAAGGCTGTAGTTGATGGGCTTCCTAAGAGGTGGGCAACGGTATCGGGTGAGTAGGAGTTGAGGGTTGCCCAAGGCACCCCTGGCAGAAGCACTTCCTTGCAACACGTGGGCAAATAGCTGTGGCCTACACTCTGCCAGCGGCCTGGGAAAGGTCCTGTGTGCCCGTATCACCCATGATGGCCAGAGCTGATATTGTCCTAACCCTGCTTCCCTGCTTGAGAGCTGTAATGGCAGAATTTGTAGCTGAACCAGGAGGCTTTGGGTGGGAGACTGAGCTTGGGAGAAGAATATGGAGCCAGGAGAGGAGGAGAAGGCAATGTGCATTCATTTTGTCATTTTGGTCACTCATCTATTCTGCATTCTAGACCTAGTTGCCACCAAGGTCTTGTTAGACTGCTCTACCTGTAGGGTCCACTGCTGATTGACTTACTGATGCCCAGAGAAACAACTAGAACATCATGGATTGTTTAAATAGGCTTATGGTTACAGACAGAAGTAGAGGTGGGACTTGTAAAAAGAATAACAGAAAGGAAAGGATTTGGCCTCAACGGTGGGGTAGCCAGCCCCTCAGAGAAGGTAACAGTCAGAAGTCAATTTTCATGACTGACGAGGTGCAGTCATGTCTTCCTAAAAAATATGACCACAAAGTGGGAAATTAAAAGGTTTACCAAAACCAAAAACAAACCTTCAACCAAACCAAAACCAATAGGTGGGTAAATAAAGGGGGAAAACGTCCAGGGAAAGCTGGCTGAAATTTAGATTCTGTAAGGAGAAGTCACGTGAGGGTTTCCCAGGAGTGGCTTTTGGGTAAATCCCAGGCTGGGGATAAAGCCAAGCAAGACCACTGCTGACAAAGACCTGCAATGTTACATCTTTTCAGGATAAGGCATGAAACAGGCAGATGGTTGTGGCTTGCTTCTTTGTGGTCTGGCCTGGATCCATGAAAGGTTAGTCTAGTGAAAACAGCTGCAGGGAAAGTTGGCTTCTGAGTCCCTTGGGGCAAATGGATTCACTGAGGCCCATGGAGGTGGAGCAGAGCCTAATGGATGAGGAAAGAATGGGATGACTGTGCAAGCTTTTCACTCCAGCCCCAAATTATTGGTGATTATTGGAATAAATGAGATTCTCATAAATCTCTTTTGTCTAACTTGCCTCGTATTTTATTTTATAAACACCAGAATAATATCTGGGGTCTAGCCTTCCATTTTAAAATGTTTTAATAGTTTGTCTGTTAGACAAAACATGAATTCTCCTCCTCACTGAGAGTCAAAGAGTGTACCTAGCTCCTGGAGAAGGAACATCCCTCCTGTCTCGGTGAGCTCTGGCTTGTGGGTTCATGTCGCAGATGCAAATATGTCAGATCCATCTGGCATCCATGGATTTGGCACAATACCCTTGTGGCAGAGATGAGAAGAAGACCTTGTATTTGAAATAGCTTACTGAGAGGTTTGGTCTGCAGACTGGGAGCGGATAGCTGCTCTGGTAACACTTGCTGTGTATTTTTGCTTTCAGGATCCAAAGTCATGGATTCAGGTATGGCTCAGGGCCACCCTCTTGCTGGTGGAGTGACAGAGCTTGTTTGCAAGGCTGTGGTCCTTAATGAGTTAAATTAATTGGGGAAAATGGTAGCAGTTTCCACAACACATTACAACACCTCCACTACAAAAAAAAAAGTTCAAGCAGAATTAGATGCTTTGTGCCTGCTTGTTTCCCAGGAGGGCTATCGTTATCCAGAGTACTGCTTTACCTCTTAGCAATGGTTACAGGGAAGGGGAAAGACTTCTTTTTCCAGCCTGTGAGTGCTCACTGCTTTTTCTCTCCCAGGAGGAAATTGAGTCTTAGAGGATCAGGAGGCAGATAGGTTTCCAGAAGTAATGTCTGGCCTGATATGTATTTTTCAGGACATAAAGCAATCACTTGTCTGAAGCAAAGGTTACAGCAGAACTGTTAGCGTAAAGCAGTTCAGCCCAACCACAATATACATGGTCCTGCCAAAGTGTGGAAAGAGCTTGGAATAAACATGAAACTGTTGCCTTTGGAAAGGAAAGCTTTCAAAGCATGGCCACAGATTTCATAGGACTGAGAAACACAGCTTTGGAAGGTATAGATGGTCGTGCTGGCAGATGCTACTTGACATTATCATTGTCTGGTGCTGTCTCCAGGCAGAGAAGTGGCAGATTGTTCGCTCTCTGGCAGATCAGATCTCCTTTGGGAGATCCTCAGAGAATACACAGTTACTTCTCCATTCCCTTCTCTACAGCTTTTGAGGAAAATTTGGGCGCATGCCCTTTGGGGTCTTCAACACAGTTCTCAGGCAATGGAAAAAATTGAAAGGCTGATTAAAATGAAGTTGAGGGCTTAAACCACAAACTCCACAGATCTGGAGCAAATTATTAGTTCTGACAATGTCCACAGCACAGGCTTCTCTGTTGTGCTGGCATGTGGTAGGAGAGATATAGGACCTGGGCTTGCTGAGAGCCTGATAGGACTGAACATCCATGGAAAGAGGGGTTGTATGGGAGCATGTTGCCTAAATTGAGCTTTTAGCCCTTCACCACCATCTGTAAGGTGAACTGGAAAGATCCTTCCACCTAGCTTGTAGGCAGCTGGAGTGTGTTACCTTGCTGGAACCTCTGCTGACCTCTGCTGACCTCTGTCAAATGCATTTTGAATTTTTTATTGCAGAGATCCTTAGGGACACTTTAATGAACATACTGATGGGCTTTGTTTAGAGTAAAAAGAAACAGTTCTTGGAGGGTCTGTAAAAAAAGACAGTATCTAGAGTGTCTGTATATACATATGTATGTATATATGCATAGCTCCTCGATTTAGCATATGGAGTTAAGATGGAAAAATCTAATTTTGAATCTACCAACCTTGAAAAGCTTTTCAAAGACATATTAATGTAGAGCCAAAACAAGAGAATCTGACCTAGGTTGGTTTATACATATGAGCAAAAATATTTACTCAGCTAGTAAGTATTTGATTAACCTTTGTTTATTGCTTCAATATGAGAGACAGTTAAAATACAGGAACTGCTGGATTATATTTTTGCTTTTTGGCTAATGTTCACTTCCTCCACAGAAAAAAAAAAAATATGGTGTAGTTAGAAAAAGAATGTATTTCTTTCTCATGTCAAAACCTGTATTTCAAAGTCCAGAGCTGGGCTCAGGAGAAATGTACCTATTCTGTTCTTTTGTTTAAAACTAAAGCAGAAGGCAGTTACAAGCGATGCAAGGCCGTGCATCACATAACTCCCCTGATGCGGCAAACATGGAGATACATGAAAAAGCATATGCAAAGCTTCTGCTTTCTGAGTTGGAGACAGACCTGGATCTTTTATTTGTAATCTAAAACTAAGCAATGTTAAACACTGAGCCTTTTTAGGCACTTTCTGTTTCTAAGGCTTTGCTTATCATAGAATTATAGAATCTTTAAGGTTGGAAAAGACCTCCAAGATCATCAAGTCTAACCATCAAGCTATCACCACCATGCCTACTAAACCATGTCCTGAAGTGCCACGTCTACATGTTCTTTGAACACCTCCAGGGATGGTGACTCCACCACTTCCTTCAGCAGCCTGTTCCAGTGCCTGATCACTCTTTCAGTAAAGAAGTGTTTCCTGATATCCGAACTAAACCTTCCCTGCTGCGACTTGAGGCCATTTCCTCTTGTCCTATCACAAGTTATTTGGGGAAGAGACCAACACTCGCCTCCCTACAACGTCCTTTCAGGTAGCTGTAGAGAGAAATAAGGGCTCCCCTCAGCTTCCTCTTCTCCAGACTAAACAATCCCAGTTCCCTCAGCTGCTCCTCATAGCACTTGCTCTCCAGTCCCCTTGCCAGCTTCTTCATTGCCCTTCTCTGGACATGCTCCAGCAACTCAACATCCTTCTTGTACTGAAGAGCCCAAAACTGCACACAGTATTCAAGGTGCGGCCTTACCAGTGCCGATTACGGGAGCACGATCACTTCTCTACTCCTGCTGGCCACACTGTTCCTGATACAAGCCAGAATGTTGTTGGCCTTCTTGGCTACCTGGGCACACTGCTGGCTCATGTTCAGCCAGCTGTCTACCAGCACACCCAGGTCACTTTCTGCCGGGCAGCTTTCCAGCCACTCTTCCCCAAGCCTATAGGGTTGCGTGGGGTTTTTGTGACACAACTGCAGGACTCGACACTTGGCCTTATTGCACCTCATACAGTTCACCTCAGCCATCAATCCAGCCTGTCCAGATCCCTCTGCAGAGCCTTCCTACCCTCAAGCAGATGGCCACTCCCACACAATTTGGTGTCATCATCAAACTTACTGCAAACTTATTTCAAAGGGAGGACACAAACTTGTTTTTGTGCCATGCATTGCTGCTAACAAGACCCATCACCCATAGCCACCCCCTTCTCTAGCATGGGTTGAGAGGGTGGCGCTGCTTCTCCACACAGGGTCCCAGCATGTGCCAGTTTGAAAGCTGACATGAAATCACCGATTTTTTTCCTGCTATGTAATCCAGATTAGGAATACTTTTGTCCTGAATAATCTGACAGGAGCATGTTGCAATATGGAGAGGGCTGCCTGAACCACAGGGACTGAGAAGAGGGTGGTCTGGAGGAGGCTTGACCCGGGTGAGTTCTACTGGCAGGTACAGCTCACGTTGCGGGGGGATTAAGAAAAGTGGTAATTGCTATGTGACCTTGAAGGACTGGAACATCCTTTGTGACAAAGTAGAACAAGACCTTTTGTTTAGGTGTGAATGTAGCAGGGTGTAAGGAACAAAACAAACCTCAACAATTTAATTATTTTTAGGGTGTTTTGTTTTATTTTTTTTTAATAAAATAATTATGCTCAGTAGACATAGACTGAATTAGATGGTTTACATGCATTAATAATTTGTCACTTGAGAGTCACTTTTGAATTAGGGTTGTCAAGGAGAGAACACTCTGACACAGTTCCATATGTCCTGGTCAGAAACAGTTGGTGTAAATTGGCACTTGGGGCAGGAAAAGTCTGTCTCAAACACTCTTAGAGGCACAGACTTTGCTTAAGTCTAGTATCATACTAGGTTGTGGAAATGACCTAAGGTCTTCTTTCCTGCTTTTGCAGTGCAGCATTTGTAAAACAGCATCTGTTAGAAGGTGCTTTAGACAAAAATGTGAACACAACCACAAATAACAGGAGGGGATCGTTAATCGCAGCTGTGGTGGCTTTTCAGGAGGAATCTCCAAAGCTATATGTCTGCCCTTGATAAACTCCAAATCAACTGGCAATCACAAAGGTGGTCTCAGGCCGCATTTTACAAAGTAACTGGCACTGGCATTTCCACTGTGAGTGTTCATCCCCACCCAGGAGAACAGCTCTGAAGACCCTTCCTCACAAAATTCAGGTTGACTGCATGTGCAATGCAGTTATTTAGGAAATGTCACTCCTTTTGTTTTGTGGTAAACTCCTGTCGTGAGTTTCCTGGCTCAAATGAACTCTTTAGCAAAATTGGATCTGTATGTGTGTTTTCTAAGCTGGCACAGCTCCCCAGACAACATCAGAGCCCGTCCCTACACAAAACCATGGTGATGGAGGTGGAGGACAGGCAGGACTGTCCACAGCCTCATGCTCTGCTGCTCCGTGCAAGGGACAATATGTCTTTCTTGTGCCCATGCCCAGGCTCATTTTATTAATGTTTATTTTTGCTTTTCTCACTGGCCACCTACACAAACAAGTCATAAATTGGATGGTCAAAAAACCCTCATGGAACATAATTGCAATTTTGAGAGGGTGTTTCAAACCCTGTAAACTTTTGGAAGGATTATACCTGGTACGGTCCTCATTACTTGGAAAACCCAGTGCTTGGCAAAGGCAGGCATTTTTCAATAGCTCTGCTTTGCAGGAGAGGGAATTGAAGCACAGAGAAATGTTGTGAGTTCTCAAACACTGCAAAGTGGTTTAATGGGGAGCCTTGGATTTTGTTTTGACTTTTTTGATTCTTAGTCTGATTCTATGATGTCCACTGCCAAGGCAGCAAAAGATTCCTATGTTTCCAGAGAGAAAGGCATTGCTTTGGGCTGAGAAAAAAAAACAGAACATACCTCTTATTATAACCCCTGCGCTGTAGGATGGGGGAGCGGGTGTATTTTACTGTCAAATTTGCAATGAATAATAATTAAAATCAAGAACAACAAGAACAACAAGAACAATAATAACAAAACCTTTTGTACCTTAATTTACTCCCCTTGAAGGTAGTGTTTTAAAAGCTCTTACTTATTTCAAAAGCAGTTCAGACTGGGCCTGTGATGGGCTAACTCATGGATCTGAGGAGCAAGGAAACACTGGGATGCAGGTCAGAGCCGAGTGGCATTGAGCAGCTCAGAGAGGTGCCACTTCCAAGAAGTAAGTGTTCAGCCAGTGGATGTTTCCAAGTGTAACAGGGGAACCAGATTGCCCAAGAGAAATAAAAAAAAAAAAGTATTTCTCCAGTATTTACTGGGGCTTTGGCTCACCACAGGCTCAGCATGTTTGGGTAGCAGTGACCCTTCTTGCCGTTACCTGCTCTGGACATCCCTTGGTTAGACATTACAGAGGTTTCCTGTGCCTGAGTGTCTCTATAAGAGTGCTGAGTGGAGAGAGTGCATTGCAAAAGGGACTTTGGTACTATTCCCCCACTCCACTGCCCTCAAAAACACAGTTTCAGTACAGTTTCAAGTTTTGCTGAATTAATCAGATTCAGTACATGCTGGATGAATGTTAAAAAAAACCACTTGTAAACCTGGCCTGGAAAAACTTTTGGTTGGTTTGTTGGTTGGGGAGCGGACAGGGAGGAGCAGTGTTGATGGATGGGAAGCATCCAAACAAGAGAGTAGAAGTTTGGGATCCGGGTTCAAACCCAGTGCTACACACCACTTGCTGGGAGACCTCTGGCAGGTCACTTGACCTCCCTGTGCTCTAATAAACCAAACTGTAACTTTGTTTACAAGCTGAAAACCAGATGCTGCATCTGGGAAGAGCTGGCTTAGGCAAAAATCCTTAACTTCTATTTACAAGGCTTGTATGTCCTTCTCTGAGCAGTGCTGATTTGACCACCAGTCACAGCAGATGAAATTAAGGTGGTCTTTGTAAATAAGTTTGACTTGGATTGTTTTTCTTATTTTTTCCTTATTAAATATTATTCTGATTGGCTCTGAAGGAGAGAAGTATGAGCTGAATTACTGTCACATAGACCAAAACTCAAAGGAGCAAACAAATTGTTCATATTCCAGAGAAAACTTTTAACACCTTGGTTGTAAATCAGAGGATGAGATTGTAATTGTCAGACTCAGACGCCTGTAGAGAGGTTCCTGCAGAGATTTCTGCCCTCAGTGAAAATTGCTAGTCTATATTTGTCACCAGTAAAACCCCACAAGCAAAAACAACAGATCAGATTGTGCTTTGGGAAATAAGTTGTCCTGTCAGCTTTTCATTTTTCTATCTGCTTTTGGTACTTGTTACGAAAAATCAGCTGCCTGCTTCTGATGCTTTACTTCCTTTCCTCCTCCCACTGGACGTGTCTTCTCAGCTTTCAGCCTGCTGGGTTCAAATCACCTTTGGGATGCTGGTGAGCTGCAGCTGGTGCTGCAAGAAACTGCTGAAACCCCACATTAGTGGTGGGCTGTGCAGAGAAGACCTGATAGGGAATGGGAACAAGCATAGTCCTGAGAGGGACGGTCTACAAATCTGCTCATGCACTGTGTGATGAGGTGTGCAAGCTGTGCTTCAAAAGAAGGTGCTGATACAGAGCTATTTCTGCACTGGTATATCTGTGACTGTGTTCTCTTAGTCATGATATTTTGGGTAAGTGTCAGGGGGAGCCTTAGTCTATTTCATCTGTATGCACAAATCACATGAATGTGGGTTTTTCAGACCAGATGTTGATACTATATAGTGCTGAGCAAACCTTGTGTGCCTTTTTTCTGTTTCACTTTCTGAGTCTTGGGACAAATAAAGTGAAAATATGGTATCAATCTGAATACAGAAATAACTTCTCACTCATGCTCTTTCTTCAAACATTAAAGCCATGAAATTAACTAATCAACTATATTATTAGCTAGTTGTCATACGTAGGGGACATATTTGTATGAGACAGATCTTTTCTCCCTTCTAGTTGTTAAAAGAACTAAACAATTTTTAAAAGAAAAACTGTGTTAAAAGTTTCACTTTGTTCTCAAATTCACTCATATTTTGGTCAAAAAGGGAAAAAAGTCTCAAACATTTGTAAATTTAGTAGAAGATCTCTGTATATGGTGGTGAACTGAACAAAGCAGCAAAAAGTTTATGAGTGAATGGCATCAGTTCCTGTATCTTTGGAATTCTTACAGCTCAATGATTTATGGTAATTAAATACAAACCAAGTCAAGAAAATGTTTTGGGCAGACAAACTTTATGGGAAGATTATAAGCTAAGCAAACAACACTATGAAGCAGGCTCTAAACTGGAATCGTTGAAAGTCTTTTATAAAACAGCATGATCTTTATTATTCTAATCCATCAAAATTTTATCATGGGACTACATTCTTACAAAACAAAGCAATTGCTACCTCTAATTAAGTGGGAATGTGCTTATCTAAAAAAAAAAATATTGGTAGATATAGAACCTACAGTAAAAAAAAAAGGTTACTTTTTATCAAAAACCAGGAGCTATTTCATTGTTATAATTAATATTATACCAACTTAAAACAAATTAGTAGGTAGTTTGAAATTGCATACCCTTTTATTTACATCAGTCCCAATATTGTGCAGGCTGCCAATTTTTCATGCTGTGAAACGAGCGTACTTTATCAGGTGGCAACCATTGACTTAACTCAAACTAAATCTTACCAGCTGGAGCCCAGCTGTTCCAGAACTATAGAGAACAGTAGTTCCTTGAAAAATGTGGGCTGCTTTCAAAAGAAGGGTCTTTTCTTTGGGAATGATGGCTAACTCATTTGTATTTCTTCATCTTTTCTGATTTTAGACCTTGATTTAGGAACTCACTGGAGCATATACTGAAATCCCACCCTTACCGAGTAAAACATTAAACGCGTGGCACTTTTTCTCAGGAAGGACAGGCACTGCATTCAGCTCATTGGATGAACCACTGATTTCTCCAGCAGAAAGTGGGTATGCCAGTCAGTGCAAGGAGAAATACTGAAGCATTACTTCCTTTCATGTGACTTAAACATGTGCCTAAACTGAAACACATGCTTAACTAACCTTTCTGCATAGGGATGCTTTCCTGACTTTGGACCTTAATTACAAGCATGTTTTTGGCCGCTCTTCACATTTCTGATATGACTGAGTGCCTTTGCTTTGCAGAAGTAACTTATTCAAGTACAGCAAAATGACACAAAGATATTTTAAAACACCAACTCCTCTGGTAGTGGAGTGCCTTTGCAAAGGCACATATTTTGGTAGGATGAATATGTCCTGCTTGAGAGTTTCAAATCTAATTCACCTCAAAGGCTATGCGATTGGCTCCTTGTGAAACAGTGGATTTAATGGTGCAAGCATGAAATGATCAAAACTATTTATATGAGGCCATTTCATTTAATGGATGGAAGTTTAAGCCAACTAAAACCTGTCCTGAATTAATTGATCATTGGCAGTATTCACATGAAAATTTCGCAGCTGTAGTTAAGGTGTTTAAGAGCTATTGACTCCCTGAAACAGATGGAAAACACTGCTTTTATTCAGATGATTTAAGAACTCTTCGTAATTTGGGCTAACAAGAAACAAAAGATTAACTGTACTAAGCGAAGGCAACAGCCCACCCACAATAAACTCTTCAAATAAAATAGGATACAGTCAGTGTCTGCAGAGATTTCATACTATGGCAACCATTTTGTCCTGCAAAGCAGAAGTCAGTTATTATTATTGTGATGACACTGCAGCGTATTGTACAATGTTTGGATTAACCCTTTATGCATCAGAGTGCAATACATTGAAGTTGCAGGTATATTTTGAATTATCTCGGGGGGTTGAGACCCTATCTAATCCCTACTTCAAGTTTACCTCAAGATGGAATTAATTAGAAAGCTTCACAGGAAAGGAATCTTTGCATTTCCTGGTGGTTATGCTGAGCACTAGCAGCTCATTTCACTTTCCAGGAAAATCTGTGAACTTGGTTGAAGTGAAAGCCTTATGCATAGCAGGTGTTGCTTTTAAAGTAACATGGTTCACAGAAGTTACTGTGAGCTTGAAAGGATAGACTCTGTTTTTCTTCACCTCCCTACCCCAGGTGGAGAAAGTGTCAGTGATGGCTCAGGAAATCAAGAGCTCTCTTTTCTCCTAGACATGGCCCATTGTTTGAGCATGGATGGCCATGGCTGACCTGCTCACTTGAAGCTCCTTTTGTAATCAGCAGGCAGACACAGCACATCTTACTCTGAAACAGTCATCTCAAGTAGATCAGCTGCCTGGTGCCCAAGAAGTGTGGAAGTGACTTAACCCAGTGATATGCACTGCAACTAAACACTGTGAGGCCAAAAGCCCAAGAGTTTAACAATTGTTGCAGGTTCTCCACCCTTTGAACGAGAAAAGGAAAAAAAAAAAAGGAGAAGTAACACAGGGACAGCGAGGAATTGTGCTCTCTGAATGATGATTTGAGGAAAGTTGGTGCGTGTTTTTGTCTCTCTCCCCAATTTCAGCTCTGTCCTTTGCCTTGCCTTAATACTCACTTTCTGAGCCTTTCATCCATTTTCCCTGAAGCTAGAAATGCTGGCCTAACCTGCTGACCCTGTGCCCCAATAGTTCTGAGTACCTCCTGGTGCAGTAAAGGTTCTCTGTTATCTCCTCAGCAGTCTCATCAGCTTTTCTTAATGATAAGTCTGGGTCTCTGCCGTGGTTATTTTGGGTCCCTTCAGCAGAGGAGGAGAAACATTGCCACTTCTATGTCTACTAGCTTCCCACTTTTTGTCAGGATACAGGTCCCTGTTGGGTTTAGTTTAATTTGCAATCCCGTGACCTCAGGAAGCAACTTAATACCTATGTCTCCATTTTCCCCCTGAGAGTGTTATTTTTATTTTACCTCATTGGGGTGTTAAGCACATTTTTTAAGGAGATGGCATTATGGAAATGCAAACATTGTTGGAGAATCCTTATGAATATGGATCTTATCATAGCTGTTTGGACTTTGTGTTCTCTCTGTGATGGGCTGACTCCAAAATAAAGTGTAATTGTTGTCCTTATTAAGCTTTGCACCCTATCTGTTTTTTTTTTTTTGTCTGGCACTGAATAAAAGGGCTTAGCAGGATGTAAACAACCGCAGGATTTTTTTTTTTACGAAGAGCCACATTCAAATGAAACAATGATGTCTTGAAAAATGATGTCCTTTTTAAAAAGAGTACGTTTATACTCCAGCTTAGGTGTTAGCAAAAGGAATGGCTTTGCTTAAACAAAACAACCTAAAAAAAATCTTAAATTCCATGAGCCATTGCAGATGATATCTCACGGTACTTATAACAGGACTCCAATGACCGGAGGTTTGAGTCAGATCTGCCAAGCCTTTCCCTTTACAATGAGTTTTTCCAGGAAAACTGGAAGGCTTTTGAACTGAAAATTTAATTTGAGAATGCTTAGACTTTTAAATAGAGGAAACTCAAAGTGATCGGGGCAGAGAGAACAAGAGGAGGACAAAAAAAAAAGACAAATGGAAAGGTTTGTATGCAGTTCCCTTCCTTGCCCATTCTGGCGCTGCTGACCAGTCCCTGCTCCCAGCTGGCTGAGAGGCTTTGCTGGTAGCAGGAATTTTAGTTCGGTCCCTTCATCCCCTGAGGCTCAGCTGGCATTCCCTCTCCTCTGACTTCCCCATCCCTTGCTGACACCCAGCTGTCACACCTTCCTGCTCCCATCTCTGCCTTGTAAGGGCCTGGAAGAAGGAGGAGACGTCACTGCATCCTGCGTTCCAGCTCTCACATGCCCATCCATGAAGAAGTGCAGCTAGCATGCTACTGGGAGCGGGCAAAGCAAGCACGTCCAGTGTGCAGTGACTCCCCTGCTCTGGCTCCTACTATTCCCAAATATTTTCCATGTTCTTCAGCTCTGTGCATGGGCAATCCTTTCCCAAAGGTGCAGGACAGTCCTCCAGGACTGTCTTTAACAATGAGGTTTGTTTGTTTGCTGTTTTTCTTCTTTCCTTTTTTTTTTTTTTTTGTTTATTCCTGCATGCTGTGATTTCAATAGTGATAGAGTATAAACATGTCTTGGCAGATCTTCAACTAATCTGAGTAGCCAAAGTTCTACTGACATTGGCGGACATGGACAAGTCACCACATCTGAAGACAAATACTAGAGGCTCCATCCTGCTGACACAGAAGACAATGGCAAACCTCCCGCTGGCTTCATAAGAAGCAGGATCTGACATTTAGTGCAATATCTGGAGAGGTTTGCTTATGTGGACTCTGGAGAACTTACAATAACATACATTTCATTCTTTCCTATGTGTGTCCAAATGTGAGGTCACTTGTTCAATTACACCCCTATTCTTATTCTATTGGGTAATGAGGGGAAAACAAAAGAATGTTTGCATTTGCTTATAGCACTAGATTTTTCTCCAAAGCTAACACAATAGCACTAGGACGTTTTGCTCTCAAGAAAATGTACCAAGCCAAGAGAAAAAAAAAAAAAATCACCAAACTGAATAGTTGTAAAATGTTATTGGAAGGATTAATAATGGGTTCCAAGGGGTTTTATTGAAAGGCTTTAGGAAAGCTTAATTCTTTAAAATAATTTTGGAAGTCAACATGTGTTTAATTATATTCTGATAGGGTTTAAAGACCTCCTGTTACTAGCATTGTTCGATGAAAAGCTCCTATATTTTTTCAAATGTACTTCTTAAATAAAATCTTTTCCTGCAATTTGATTTTGAGGAAGAAACTGGTTTTTAATGCTGATCATAATTTCTATGAATCTCAGGCAGGTAAAAGAAGTTATTAGAAGAATTTTATTTTATGACCTATCAGCTGCTAAAAAGCTTTAAATGACAGTGAGTGCAAAATGGTGCAATTTGGGTGAATAAAATCTAAAAGCTGTACTTCCAGGCTGTCCCAGTGTTGTACGGCAAGTCTGACTGGAGCAGGATGTCATCACAAATTCATGTGACGATGAAGTGGCTAGAGCATGCTGGAAAAATATAGGGAAGAGGGATATAGCGGAGGAAGCCAGGGTGAGCTGTGAAGGAGCAGGGCACCGGGCTCCCTCACCAGCATAACCAAATCCAGGCTGGGGTTAGCTCTTAGTTGTTGGCCTCTGCACCCTGTGTTGCAGTGTCTTGGCTCCATCCCACAGTCTGTCCTGTCCCACAATATTTTTGGATCTGCATATCATGACATTTAATATTTGACCCTGGGCTTATTAAGTACAGGAGAGCAATGGATGGGGAAGCACCTCTGAAGTATAAAGACCCAAAAGGATTTGTTACTTATCGCCCAAGAGCAGGGTCATTTACCTGTCAGCCTTCATTTCTTTTAGCAAAAGCTAAATACTTCAGTTTATCTTGTCTTACACACTAACTGATCTGACTACCGGGATACCACCACTTCTAGCGGAAACAAAGTGTCTTGCAGGGGCTGCACAGCTATAATCTCGCTTTATGGATGTAAAAGGATTACTTCTCATTTATTACCTAGGATCCCTTCAGGCCAGGACACAGCTGGGTTGTCTCAGCTATGTGCCATGAGAAGGTTGCCGTAGCAAGCCCTTCAGCTAAATCTATGAATGCACAGCATACTTGTCTGGAGGATTAGCATGTCTAATTGAGAAATATTACCTGCCGTTTAGTCTCAGGCTGCAGTCCCAGAGTTATTCCAGCATGTGCTTGACTCCCCTTCCGATATTCACATCTAAAGAAAACTGGCTCTTGCAAAATCCTGCTGCAGGAGGTTCCCTTGTGCAAAAAATAAGGATAGTTCCTTACAGGAATTGTCAAAGGATTGTATCCCAACCTCAAGTATGTTGCTGCCTTGGCTCGGCTTCTCTGCCCAGTTTAGCAGGGACTCTGACCCCGGAGATTTTCCATTGCAATTGCCAAAGCAATTTGAGAGTGGAATATTTTGCAAATGTTTTGTGACAATTTGAACTTTTTGTAAGAACAGCAACTAGTACTTTTCCTTTGGATTAATGACTACTGTGCTTGTTGTATCTTAATTGCTAATTTAACTAGTTCCTTTGGAGTTCTTTGTACTTATAGAATGTGTATATAATTTATTGTTGTCCCTGCCCAAAGGCAATTGCAATGTGTATCAGATAAGGTACAACACAGTTAAAATTATACAACATAAAGTTGAGCTTTTGCATCAGTCATAAGGTTTTTGTCAGTTTATACAGTTTGTGATGTTAACCAAGAAATGGAAATGGAGTTGACAAGACAAGTCAAAAGAAGCCCACTCTGAGATGTGGAACAAAAAGCACTTTTTAGCATAGCTTTAATCTTTAAGCTATTATTCATATGTGGCTAGTTTGCTGCAAGTTGTAAGGTACCTGGGTCTCTCATCGACCTTGTTTATCCAGCTTCAACTGTGTATTAAGGCCAGTTCCTGGGATGAGAAAATAATTTGCCTTTATTCTTTTGACTGCACTGGTATATGTTATTTTCACTCAGGTTTTTTGGCCAAATTGACTCAACCACACAAAAGAGTGAGATGTCCTAGCTAGTCTTGGGAAAACGAAAGAGGAATTGGAGGCTCACATCTTTCTTTCAGACTGTTCCCCT
>WHYT01017846.1:445896-539194 GCA_009806455.1 Tetrax tetrax
GATACCTTTTCTGTTCCTCTGATACCAGGAAATGTGTCTGAATCTCCTCACTATTAGGACAGTTTGGGGCAAGAAGGCAGTTACCACGTTAGTACTGTATTACTAACAAAGCATCCTGGCTTTGACAATGATATTTGACTGGAAGCCACATTAAGAAATGAACTGATTTCTGTTCTTGTTCCCAGTACAAAAGCTAGTTGTCAACCATATGCAACGAGAGTCCTGCCTACCCTTAGAAGTTTCTATTTTTCCATCTTTTTCCCCCTCAAATCCTCTTAGCATTTCAAAAGTTCTTTTGATTCACTTTTGAATACAATGGCCTTTTATTTTCCTACACCTTGATTATAATGGAGTTTGCTGGAGTGGTTAAAGGACCCTCCCCAAGGGCATTTGTCATTCCTGTGCTCCAGACAATGTTTGCACAAGTTCTCTTTCATCTTCTTTCCCATTATCTGTGATTTCTGCAACACTGAGAGCTCTTGCACAAGACCATGGCTGGTACAAAAGCACCATGTATCATTTTGAAAGGCATTCCCTGTCATCTCCTCATTGCATGCTCATATTTGGGAAGGGCTCTTGGCACTTGTCCTGGAAGCCAGTATCCTCCTGCCGGGCCAGTACTATCCCTGGCACCAGCCTGATGTCAGAGTCCATGGCCTTTCATTGGTGACTCTGTTATGTGCTCACCCACCTGCTCTCTGTGCGAGCACACTTAATAGCATCGCTGAAAGATTTAAAGGCCATACTCATTTTATGCAATTTAATGCAGAGATCATCACGTTAAAACAGCTACTAGAGTCAGGGTACAAGACAGCTCTCAGAGTGTGAGGATCTGCTTGGGACACCCTTTGATCCCCATCACTTTACCATCTGGAGATCTCCCTTACAGAGCTGATGCAACATGAGTTGATGTCCTTGTCTAGTTCTCCCATTGCCTGCCACCCTTTTTTTCCAATTAAATGCAATGGAAGTGGGCACTGATGTCCTTTCAGGTCCCAAGGGGGCTCTTGGGATGCTGAGCCACATCCCCCCCAGGAGGAGGCGGCTGCCCTGGAGGGCTGCGAGCCACATCCACGCAGCAGGACTGCAGCTCCTGCTGAACAGGCAGAGTTTGGCAGTGTAGCACGGCTTTGGTAGCAGCCTAGTTTTCTCCTATTCAAAAGGGCCAATTATTTCTGATTAGATTTGAAGTGAGAAGGCTGAAGGCTCCAGAAAAAAAAATCAGCAGCCAGAGCTGAATCGCTGTGTTACTAAACCTCAGAGTGTTCTGAAGGGGGACTCTGGTTCTCTATAGAACTAGACCTGCTTTGAGCTGCTCCTCTGCCCATTAATCAAACAGACTCCTGGGCACAGCAGATTAAGGAAGAGGAGAAGGTTGTCTTTTAACAGCTGGGTATCATTCATGCTGTGTAGGAAGAGGGTTTTCCCAATGAATAGATTCCAAGACTATTAAACCTTCTCTGCAGTTTTTTGGTAGCTCCAATAACCTGGATCTATGTGTCTCTTCTCCCTGAGGTGTCTTTTCTTCCCACTGTAAAGTGTTATTTCCAGCCTGTTTTAGGTTTCTGATGTCAGCTACTGTGCACGTGTGTGTAAACATTGTCATTTCAATGTGGATCTCTTGTGGTGGTTTGCCATGCTTTGAGTATTTCATGTTTCAGCCAAAGGCTGTTCCCAGGTGATGGTCAGGAGTGTTCAGTGGTCAAGGAGACCTCCAGTGCCAAGCCCTGTAAGCAGGATGCTTTAGATGCTTGATGCTATCTGTTCTGAAATCTCACACTTAAGATACAGTAATGTTTGCGTGCAAAGTAAAACTGTTTGGTTTAAAAAGAGAAGACGAAGAGACCCTCACACTGTATTATGTTCTGACCTGGCCTTGCACACCCTGTTGTGCTCTGCAGGCCCAGGGTGGCAGTGCCAGTGCTCTGGCATTTCCCAAGACATGGGGCTGCCCCACTGCCTCTGCTCCATCAGAGCAGGGAGATGTGGCCCCCCTCCACTGGCCCCACCTTCTCCCCCCAGCAGAGCCCCAAGAGAACTCGCTACACTCAGCACTGGCACAACCCCGGGTTGCTTCTTGGTGCCTCGTTGTCATCATTTTATGGGCTTCAGGCTATAATGTAGCATCATTTCACGTATCTCCGGCCCTTCCCAGGTTTTCAACTGTGGTATGTGGCAGTGGGTTTCAGGAACCAGTCTGTTTTGCCTGCCCGTGGTGGAAGAAGAGGGTTTTCTCTGGATGACTCGGGCCATGTGGGAAGGACAGCAGATGCAGCTGACTTGCTATGCCTCAGCACTTCAAATATAGTACTCCTTTAGATTTCCTTTCTAAAGGCGAAGCTGAAAACCTCAAAAAAATATAAAACCCTTAAACATTCACCCACTTCCAGGTAAAAGCTGCTATAAGGGCAAAGCACCACAGTGGGAATGAAGGCTGTGCGACCCCAGGCAGCCTCCCATAGGTGGCTATGATTCCACAGCATCACAGCTGCAGTACAGAGACGGGTGGGGATAACTGGATCTACGGGCTCCCAAAGGGCTTGCTCGCAGCGGGGTCTTGCCACTGACCTCATCTGCATTAGCCGCAGTGGGCGAGTGCCACAACAAAGCCAACCACGTGTTTTAAAACCAAGTCCTGGGATCTGTTCCCCTTGAAAACTACATTTGGCTGAGTTGGCAGTGGTGGTGTATTGCCATGTTTTATGTCATTCACAAGTATATTTAAAGCTGGTGATAAACAGTTAAGCAAGAGAATCCCTCACAAGTGACAGAGGTTCTGGGAATATCAGATCCTAGCTCTTACACAGCCTAGTAAAAAGAAATAGCAAGGTAAACCGAATGTTGTGTTTTATAGGTAGTAGGATACTAATTAAAATGTGCATGAGGAGAGTTTCTTAGTGTTGCTGGAATACTAAAACATCACCATAAATTTAGCAGCTCTCCAAGTAGGCATTATGGTTAATAGACGTTATATGTTTTCATATATCTTTCATTTAAATTACATGTTACATTTCCTTCAGGTATTCCCTTGATGTACTCAGTCAGGCTTCAAAAACGGTGATTTTGTTTTAAAACATTCTGAAACCCATTTTTTTTTTTCTGTAAAACAATGACAATGCAGCAGAACTAAATATGAGCAAGAACCAAGGATTTTGGGGTCTGGATAGATGTAAGAACTGAACTTTACCGCAGTCTGAGGTTGTCAGATGTATGCTTTTGGTTTTGGCCTTTCGAGAAATGCAGTGAAAGCCACAAAGTTTAGGTCTTCCTTTTTATATTCATAGGCTCAATGTATCAGTTGGTCATATAATTGTATTTTAGGCCAGCCACTGAACAAGTAAGAAGTACAGATTTTAATCAAAAATTGCCACCATGTAAAGGGAAATCACTAGGCTTTACTTTAATATAGCTGCTTTTTCCATGAAATCTTCAGAAAAGACTGGTGATTTTTGGTTTCAAACATTCTCCAGTAGTAACTTGATATATTTTTAAAGAAATCTTGAGTTTTAGGGGATGCTGGACAGTTGCTTTCTGAAAACCAGAACTTTTATAAATGTTTTCTGTTGTGGTGAACACAGGAAATCTCTAGTTCCCTTTTAAAATCTCAATCAATGAAAATAAAATAATCTTTGGCTTAGTTCTGATTTTCTTATATTATCCATGGGCCAGATCCTGTTCCTACTAGCCTCTATATCAAGACCTTTATGGGCTTTTTGCCGTTAAAATCAACCCTTAATTTTGCAAGAGTTATCTGCAAAGGATCAGCATAGTTTGCAAAAATACAGTGATTATTTCATGTGTTTTTTTATCCCTGGCTCAGTATGCACCAGTTTTGTTCTCTTGCCATTTTTCCTTCCCCAGTTGGTGTTTCTGGAAGTCTAGCTAAGCTTCTTATAATAATTTTCTCATTCACCAGTCATTTATTCCATTGCTTTCCTCCCTCTCCTGACCTCAGTGAGTTGCTTACTTCATACTTTTGTTTTGAAAAATTGCTTTCTGCACAGTAAGATCAACCTGTATTTCTGTGGAGACCATATCAGCATTGATTCAAGAAAGCAAGTGCATCAAAATAAAGGTCAGGCTTATCTCCTCCAGTCCAGCTGCTGACCGAAGATTAGTGAATGTTTTTCAGGCCTTTGAAACCACCAGTTCAAATTATTTTTCTACCGATGGCTACTGGTTGCCTCAAAATCAGTATTTCATGTCAGTAAAATCATGCTATTATTTTGATGAAAGTTTAGTCCATCCTCCTAGTGAGCATATGTTAACTTTTTTTTTGGTGGTATTGTAAGGCAGGCAGAGATGCCTGAAATGCATTACCCAGTGAAACCAAAGTGGCAGACAGGAATCTATGTTGCATTTAGGTAACATCTTTCTATGGCCCCTTTTTTTTCCCTGTGGAGCAACACACGGCCTTTATTCTTTGCATCCTCACAGGATCTGAGGGTGACAGGGAGCAATAACACTCTCTACTCCAAAGGAAGGGTAAGTGATTTGCATGAGATCTGGGAAATATGGCAGATCAGGGAATTAAGTCTTAAAAAGAAAAAACCTGTCTGAACATCAGACCCACAGGAAAGGCTGTCCTCACTGCACCAAGACAGGGATGCAGGAGGAGGCAAATATACAAGTTGATCAAATTATTCTGGTGATGAAGAGTCCGGGGTAACGGTGGGAGGCAGGAACAGTGTTCAATGGGGGGAGCGATGCTTGCATCCTCATCCAAGCATCTCAGCCCTTGAGAGGGTGTGGGAGTTTAATGTTTATTTAGGAGATGAGCAAGGTCTGGTGTCTTGGGAAGATGTGGTTCTCCTTCAGCCGTCAGAAAGGAAAAGTGTGGAAATGACTAGCATGCCAGTGCCTGACAGTGGGGATTTAGGGAGCCATTAGTTATTGCTCTGACTTGCTTTTTTTTTCCAAAGGCACCTGTCAGACTCAGCTGACACTTCAAGCACAGAGAAATATTTGGCACTAGTTGTTTCTTGTGAACATGTTTTATATATTCCCTTTTCACACACTTGCTTTGTTCTCATGAGGTTTTGCATTAGCGAAGGTTTTAATCTTTGTTCTCTGCAATAACCAGCAGACGTGCCTGAGCTGAGGCACTACGTGCAGGCTTTGACGTTTTGACCCTGTTTTCCACTTTCCCCCTGGACCAAGGATTAAGGCTATTAATGAGATATCTGCTTTTAAATACTGCAGCTAACTACCTCAGTTCCTGCCTGTAGCTGGGGAGTTTGGTCAGTGCCTGTTCCTCTATTAGCTGCCCCATGACCTGTGCAAACTGACGACGTGAGCTTTTCATTGCCCACCTACTCGTGTTTGCTGAGGTTGTCTCCGAGAGGAGAGAAGTCTGGTCTGGGGCATGAACTCACACGTCTGCTCCTCTGCAAGGTCTGCTTCTTTCTGCGTTACTGCTGGGATTCTTTGCCTGGCTTAACCTGTCTTTTTGATGCGCACAACAATTTTTAACAGTTTTCTCAAACTCTTTTTTCTTTTGAGGCAGCTTAAAGAATCTCTGGCATTTTTTTCTTGGTTTTTTTTTTAATATGTTTTTTTGCATTTTGGTTTTTTTGTGTGTGTGTGTGGTTTTTTTTTTTTTACTGTTGTTTTTAGTTTTTTCAGTCCTTAAAAGACCTTATTCCCTCTCCAAAACATTGCAGGAGGAAACAGAAGGTAGTTCCATTTTACAGATAGGAAGTTAAATAGTGGCAAAGCTGAGAGCAGTGAATGCGTTCAAATTCTGTACATCTTGAAAATATCCTAAAAAAAAATCATTAGCTAATACTGAAAGTCCTACCTCTCCTTTTAGCTTTCCAGTAGAAGCTGGGAGATCTTGTATTTATGTTGACTCTTTCTGCAGGAGGCCTCCACTAGCTGAGGCACTCCCAGTCTAAGTCTGCCTGGGATTATGCAGGTTACTTTTCTAAATCAGATTGAAATGCTACTTCTGGACTTTGCTCCTCTGACTGTTCGGTTGGAAAAGCAGCTACCCTTTCCTAAAATTGTATCTGCTTTGCAGATTGGATGCTTGAAGTTAAAAAGGCACTGGAATGGCCTGCCCTGGGAGGTGGTGGAGTCGCCGTCCCTGGCAATGTTCAAGAGGCGGCTTGATGAGGAGCTACAAGATATGCTTTAGTAGCTCTGGCACCAATGGTAGTGGGAAGACAGTTGGACTAGATGATCTCATAGGTCCCATCCAACCATGTGATTCTATGATTCTATGATAAGTTGCAGATGGGACCTGTGGGGTTTTTTTTGTAGGGCAGGAAAAGGTTTTTGAGATCTCTTTTGGAAAATGCAATCCTTAATTTAAGATCAGTTTCAGTTAATAACGACTTTCCTTAAACCAGACATAACTAATTTCACACTGAAGTCTTTTTCTCTGTTTTAACCATTCTATTGGTGGCTCTACTTGTCTGATGATTCACTGAGAAAGAAACTCCTTCAGTTTCTGCTTTTAAGACTGAGAAATAATTATTGAGTCATGATGAGTAGGATGATTAGGTTCCTTTAGCCCTAGCCTGTTTTTATTACTGGCTTCTTGACTCTCCAGTGCCCTCAAACTCTCCCGTACCTGCATGGATGACCCGTTCTTCCTAGAGGTGTCAGTTTGATGAGATCCATGTGTGATCTGTTTTTAAAACAATGAGAATTTTAATGCTTATGCTACAATTCCTAACTGCTTCTTTTAAAAAATATTTTTAATAACTTTAGTTCTTATATTCCTTTAGTGAGGAGCAAATGAGCATTGCAGTTCTTCTATTTAACTTCTTTATTATTTTCTGTGACTTGCTTTTTTCTCCAATAATATAATCGGTCCCCCTAAAGCATGCACCCAGCTGAAAACGAATATATTAGCTTGCAGACTGGTAGTCACTTTTTTTCTGAAGTATTGCATATTGCCTTGGCTTCTTTGTTCCCAGGTTGGCAGGCTTGTGCATGGGATCACTCTGGCCTTTTGAGCATTGCTTTCTTGGCCTTGCCAGGTCACTCTAATGATGCAGAGAAACCTCACTGATCCAAACCCTGGGAATATACCACTTCTTTGGCCACTGAAACTCTTAGTGCTAGTGTGAGGGTTACATGTGCAAATATGTTTCTTAATATGTTCCAATGTTCTTTAGCAAAAAAAAAAAAAAAAAAGCATATTGGCAGTAGGTGAAGCAACACCTTTGAATTTAATGCATTAGACATAAAAAGTCACTGTGTTCTCTGTGAGTAAAGCATAGAATTTGCATAAGCTATGTAAATACAAAAAGCAGGAACACTGCACGTAAATGTTTACAAGACACAGGTTTAGCCAATATCGTTGTGTTTCAGCAGAAAGGAGAAATGCCAAATGAGAAGTCCTGCCCGGTCATTTATTTTGTCACATGCTGTGAGTCTGCAGAACAACATTAAGTGAACAGTGTTTGTGCTGGGCTGCTATTGAAGATAGGCAATGCACCCGTTAAATAATTCGATAGCAGCTTTATGGTTTACTTGTTAGCTGATGTCCATATTTTTACCATTACCTGAGACTTCAATATCCATATAGTTATCTCTTGTGCACAGATCTGCTATTTCACCAACTATTATTTCAGCAAAGGCTGTCTTGTTGCATAGGAACAAAAATCATTGCCATCCTCACTTACCAGTGAAATCTGCTCGGATCTATTTGCCACTTGGTCATTGCCATCACTCACATCAGCACACGCTACATCAGGATCAGTGTCAGGATGAGGACTTACTCCAATCAGGCCAGGTGCTGTTCTGTGCTTTGCCTCCCATGCAGTTTCAGTCTTTTATGGTTACACCCTTGAAAAGCTTCTACTAAGTTTCTTTTCCTACAAAAGATGTACCTGTAGCTATTAAGAATTTTTAGCATCTTTGGGCTATTGCTTAAGACCTTCTGACCTTGGTGGAAGCCAAGCAGTGTTTCCCACTGAGACCTCCTCTGGCAACGTGTGTTTGCTTAAGTGATACCGTAACGTGGCAAAGGCTTGCAAGGGACATCCTCCAGAAAATGAAGGAATTTTATTGGCGAACATTTCTCCACTGTTGAGCTTTAGGTCCAGTAACAAAAGAGCTGAAGAGGCAGGGCATGAAGTCTGGCTGGGCTTGGGGATGGAGCAGTTTCATCAGTCTGTCTAAGAGCATGATGATGTGGGACTATGGCAATCAGGAGCTATGGCAAGTGCGAAGTGTCTGGAGCAGTACTGCCTGCAAGAAGAACAATGTTTTTGGTGCTTTAAAGTCTCCTGCATGGCTTAAGCTGTCTCCGAGATGACTAACTGTGTTTTATAATAGCAAATATTAAATTCTAACTTATTTCACAGATAGATAGGCTGAAAGGTTAGAGATCTCTAAGATGGAGAGACTTTCACCAAGACTTGGCAATTTGTATTTATTTACTCTTCATCTTCCTAAATCTCTGAAAGTAGATGTGGCTGCTCTTGGTTCCACCCACCATAGCATCTGGGTGCAACAGTTCTTGGGAGAAGCAGGATGGCCATCTGAGAGAATGTCCATGTTTGTAGCTTACCAAATGGAGATTCCTGTCTTGACTCAGTAGATGCTCCAATGCTGTACAGCGGTTTGAAGGAATGAGATTCATGTAATAACTCTGACTCCCATTCCCTCTGCAAAAGCTTCTTCTCCATTTGAAATGACAACCAAATACAGCTGCAAAACTCAAGCTGCCTAAGTTGCTGCAGATTGTATGTGAAAAGTACATGCAGGTAGGAGAGAAAAACCTGTCTGCTTCCACCCGGGAGGAAAAGGCAACAGATCTGATTGGTCTTGTTCTGCATGAAAGCTGGTCTGTGAACCCCTGAGTGCTGCTGGGGTGCCAGGCCATTGGTGCTTCTCCTTCAGCACAGCAACTGGAAGTGACGGTGGTGAGACACCCACAGGAGAGGAAGCTTTGCCACATCTGCTGTGCATGAAGCAGCTGCCAGACCTGAGCTCAGGCCCATCCCTGCACTGTCTGTGCATCCTGCTGCTGCTGCGGAGTGGCAGGAGACGTTTCCCTAGGTTTTCTCTGTGCTCAGCAAGGAGGGCAACTCAATTGGGCTGCAGCACCTGCTGCAAGTCCCTGTTTCTCTCTGTTCCTATCTAATTTTGGTGCAAAACACCTAGGTGAAATAAATCCGGACTTTGGCTGTTAGGGTAGCAAGCTGAAACCCTTCACACTGCAGAGGCATGTTCACATCTCTCTGTGTGCAGAAGCGGTCATCAGGCCACAGCGCAACGGAATTTTATCACCTCCTCTTCTGGGCAGGTCTTTGATGGCAATGCTCTCAGTTTGTAAGGACACCTCGGGACACACTTTAGGGGAGCTCTGAGCATGTGTACTGAGACCCTCTGGGATGCAGTGCCTCCGGCTCGAGGCAGGGGCTGGGCTGTAAGACACATGAAAGCTTGAGAACGTGGGGAAATTAACTGGTGAAAAACCAGGCGCTCATTGGACCAGGTAAAGATCTGAGGATAGTGTTCTGGATGCGATTCTGCCTAATTTCCACTTTGGGTGCTTATGTCCTTATGCGGACTCCCCCCAGAGTGCTTGGGTTTCAAGGGCAAAGGAATTAAGAAAGGAAGTTATGCATCAAAGCAGACCGGTGAAGCTGACTGTTCCAGCTGGGGTAATGTTGCCTGTCCTGTGTGGCTTCCTTTCCCTCCTCTCCGTTGCTTTCCACATTTCTTACATCACTTCTTTCTTTCCTGCAGCTATAACTGACAGAAGTGGGTACTGAGGAAGAAATACTTTTTTTTCCATACCCATAAAAATAGTTTCCTTGGTTTTATTAGCAGTGCATGGATGTGAGTTCAGCCTCCTCTCCAAAATAGACAATGAGCAGGAAGTGCTCAATTTGGCAATGCATTTGGGGTTAGAAACATTGCTGCTTTCAAAACATTTCACCAGAGCCATTAATTAAGTGCTAGAAGAGAGAACTTCAACCAAACAAAACTAGGGGAAATTACATTTCTCTTTCCTGACCTATATAAAAAGTATTTGTGCTTAATTCATATTGAAAGCTTTAAAGGGACCTCTCTCCCAGTGGAACACGCAGAAAACATAAATGTCCTGCAACAGGATTGCAGCTCAGTGTAACTTAATAGGATTTGGCTGTGTTTCCTCTTCTTTGCAAACGTTTAGTCAGAGTGTTTATGGGATGAGAATCTAAGCAAGGGTAGTGCAGATATGGAGTTTAATTTTTCAAATCCAAGAGCATGATCTGGGAAACTTTCTCTGAAAGGGTAGGCTTATCTCATCTGAGGACAAGGACAAATCCATCCCATTCCTGTTCAGTCCCAATGACTAGCGTTATGATTAATTCCAATCCTTGCTTGGATTTACAGTCCAAATATACAAAATTATTGGGGGAATAGCTTAAGATTTAGCAGAGTCTGAGAGAATTGGGTAAACAACGTATCAGAGAATGAAGTGTCAGAGTATTCCCTGTCTCTATTATTGACTGTGATTCAATAATCGCAGTCAGAGGAGAGATGGTCTGGCTTTCATATAATGTCTAAATGGACCATACCTATCCAAATAAGGGAAAAGTCTCAGCACGTTGTATCTCACAGTGGGGCGCAACCGCCGCTGCGCTCCTGGATCTGCGTGCGTGTGCTGGCCTGTCCCAGCTCTGTGTGGGATCCCCTTATCAGGGAGACCAGCTTCATCTTCCCCCGGCTCCAGCTGCACGCAGGAGTGGCGGGCTCCCCTGCTGCTGTGCATGCGAGAAGCCCCTGGCAGTGGGGCTTCCTGGAGCAGGAGTGTGGGAAATGGCACTGGAGCACATGGCTGCTTTACTGGGATCTGGGAAGAAGCCCTCTTCATGACACTGAGCTCTGCTGACCTCTGCAGTGACAGCTGCCCATGTGGATGTTCATGCTCTAATATCCAAACTCCATGACAGGGTTTCCGCCTCAAAATACTGCATGTTCCCCTTCACTTCCAAATCTGCACTGTCTGATTTGCCCTATTCAGATGCATCTCTAGCTACTGTCTGCAGTAGGCTCTCTGCCTCCATTCCCTCTGCACACTGCTGCAGATGTGCAAGATGGGTCAGAGCACATTGCTTAAAGAGCTGACTGCCTCCTCCTCTGCTGATGGCCTGAAGTTGTTGCAGCTGCTGTGAGTGATGTTAGTTCTGACAAATTGGGACTGGGAACTGCTGTTCTACTGCTTTCTTCCATTATCCTTCTTTATTCTACTCCAATATATTTTTCATTACTGCTTCTGTGTCCTAGACGGGTGATCTCCGGCAGCAACTGCCTTTCTCCTTTGAGACAATTTGTTCTTTCACTCTGTTTCCATTGATTACTCATCCTTTTATAGAGCCTACTTGATGAGTCACTTTGCCTACCTACCTGCAACCAGCGTGGTATGCTATCCATCAGTTCCTTTTTCAGCTGCAATTACCAGCCTTTTATTGCTGGATTTTTCTCTCAAGGACTCCTCCTAATGCCAGCATACTTCATTAATTTCTAATTTTGCAAACGACAAATTGTGACATAGCTGCAGGAGCTGGAAATAGAATGGCATAGCCTCTCCTAGAAGTACTCATATGGAGTTGGAAGGGAACTAAGGCTGAAGTCCCCAGCAAGTCCCTTGTAATTGCTTTCCATGAACATGTAACCTGTCAGATTTTGCTCTCACATATATTTGTTCATTTCAAAATTGTTCAAGTGGACTCAATGGATATGAGTTTGTTGTATAGATGGGGCAGGACGTTGCTCAAGATGGGAAAAGCTTAAATTCTTCCAATCTTCTCACCTCTGCCCTAGTATGGTGGCATGAGGTCCCAGACATAAACTCGGTCATGCTTTTGTAGATTTCTCCACCGTTTTCTCTGGTAAACCTAATTACAAGTTATTTTCTCACGTGAATCTCTCATTGGTAGCCTGAGAACTGGAAGTTAAAATGCTGAAATCTGTTGTTAGTGTGTTACAGGCAATTTTATAAATATCCATATAAAAGATTAGTTTCGCTATTAACTCTGGGACAATATTAACTTAAAATAAAATAACTAATAATTATGACTTGTGTGTCTTGGACTGAAGATACCTAAAATTATTTTTATTCTTTGCAAACGGAATGAATACAAGGTTTGGGGCATAGGAACAGCCAGGCAGGATTAATGAGACAAACAACATCTCTTGCAGCCCTGAAATGAAGCTCAATGTAATCTTAATTGACCTTTCCATCTCCTCATCTGAAGAAGACCAAGGGGGGTTGTTTGCTTCTGTCCTTTCCCCTGGAGGTTTTTTTACAGTATTAAAAGAGAAAGTGCAAACTTCTTCTGTTTCTATGTCACCATGACCCCAGCAGAGAAGAGTACACTCTGAAAAGATGATAAAGCCAATCTTTGGCTATTTAACTAATCTCTCTGATATACTTTCCAACATAAATGGAAGTGTGTTTTGTAACCCAGACAGCACAGCTCCATTTGTAAATGAAATCAGGCCATTAAATTCATTGCATGTCGCTCATGACCACGGAAAAACGGAGCTGTGTTCAAGCTGCCTACCTCAGACTGGGCAGCTGGGCACCCTGCACCCAGGACCCTGAGAGATCTGGTCTCTGGGCATTGGCGTGAGTGGTCATGGGTCCATGCCAGGGGGTTCAGAAAGTCTGTCTTGTTTCTCCAACCCCAGTCTATGAGTTATGTATCCAGTCTTTCAGGACTTGTAAAGCCATTCATAGCACTCCAGGATATGTTATCTCCCTAGCATGTTCTATTATATTGGAAATGCTGGTTATTAAGGGGAAAAATAGTTGGAGTTTTTTTAGTATGAAAATTATAAAAAATCAGGTCCTTTTTTGATCCTCTGCCATGCAGATTGCATGCAGCTCTTTGTTCTCATCTAGATACAATAACTATTGCCATCATTTTAGTACCATTTAGTATTTTTCTTGGTTCTAGTATTTCTCAAGGATCATTAAATGCTTTATAAAAAAACAATTGAAGAAAGGTCTTCCAAAATGTCCTCTACATTCAATTAAATGTTGATATGCCTTTTCTATTAATATGTACTTTCCATCCTGAAACACCATCATATAAATCAGTGCTTCAGCCAGCTGAGGTAAGCATGTGCCTTGGGACACAATTTCCAAGTAGTCCTTCTCCGTACATTCCAGTCTTGATTTAATCCAGGTTTATCTCAGCTTTGCATTAGCTGATTTGGAACAGGCTTAAGCTAACATGGACAAAGGCACTGTTAAACTAGAGCAAGAGTGTTCATCCAGAGTATTGTATTAGCTAGCCTGAATGGGTGCAAAGTCTCTGTGTAAAAATCTTTTTTATTCATGGTTGTCTTCAACATGTCTTTTCCTTTTTACTAAGCCTCTCCCTGCTCCCATGTTTGTTTTCTTTCTGCCGGCCTGTACCTGTGGCAGAATCAATGTGACTGGGGTCTCAGACTTCAGAGAAAGCTATACATAGTAAAAATTTTAGTCCTTTTAACAGCAACGGAAACTTGTCAGAGGCTAGTTCTTCCCCTTGTCAAGAGGATGCATGGTGACATCTTTATCCCTGAGCATCAGCAGAGGTGGCCATGGGGGCTTGGGTACAGGGCCTCTTCCGGCACTGAGCAGAGGACAAATGCCCTGCTGAGATGGGGCTTTCAGCCGTTGTAGCACTCGCCTCTCCCACTGCTTAGTGGTGTTGTCTACACTATGGCTGTGCAGTAAGCCCAGAGCATGCTGGCTGGGCTCACTGCAGAAAGTTCAGGTCGCAGCTGGATCATTGCCCTGTGGGAAAGGGACCCTTGCCACTCGGAAGGAGGTGTGCTGTGTCGCTGGCTGTTTGTTCAAGTGGGCTGCCACTTGTGTGAGGCCATCCTTGCTGGAAACAGAAAGGAGACATAATACAGGCCACACAGAAAATGAAGTCTTTGTCTCATAAAAGCTCAAAAGCAAATTTTCATGTTCACACTTGGCAAAAGTAATAGCACTATTTGAATGGAGCTGCACTGCTTTTTGCCTGCAGGGGTTTCATTTGCAGGAGTTACATTTCACAGCAAGATGGTAAAACATCTTGGCATCACTGTGCCCATGAGAAAGTTAAGCTTTATCAATGGAGTAATCAGGAGGCCTCGGTGACCTGTGCAGTGAATTTTCTGGATGGGAGACTCGCTAGTGCCCGATTGCTTTTGGTACAGCAATAAGATCTTCCCTTTTTCTTTGTGAGGAATCCAATAGTTGTAAGAAGAGCTGCCGACAAGGTTAACTCAACAATTTTTGAGGGAAATAAAAAATTTTGCTTGGAATGTTGGGTTTTTCTTTGGAAAAAAATCAATAAAACTTTGTTTTTCACTTCTTTACCTCTCCTTTCTTTCTATTTTTCTTACGGAAAGATAAAGAAGTGAGTATGAAAAAATTCCCAAATCTGGTGAAAAGTTGTCAGTATTTGGACAATGCCGAATAGACTAATAAAATTTGCAAAAGTAACAAAAAAGAATTTTTTTTCCCTGAACTTGATCTCCATTCCCCATTGATGCTGAATTGTCACATTTCTTTGAGAGTGTTTGTTCAAAGAAGAATTTTCCGTTTCTTTCTATGGTGCTGTGGAGCAGGCAGTCCTGGTGCCGACACAGCAGCCTGCTTGCCCAGCTCCAGTGCAGGGACGTGTGCTCTGCCGCTCCCTGCTCCGTTAGGTTAAAAAGGCTGTGAAAATAACTGTCAGAAAATTGGCCTAGCTTTCTGCCAGGGTTGGATTTTTGAACTGGTGACACAAGATGTGCAATTTATTATCAGTCTTCTGCGTTCTCCTGGATAATGCCCAGTGATTATATTTTATAACTAGGTCAAAAATATGCATGAGTAATTTAATAGTCACTTGTAAATTGCCAAATATCTTAACTGATCTGTCCAGCACAGCAGTCCGGAGTGGAGAGGCCAGCACCTCACCCTTGGAAGGAAGAGGGAAAATAAATCTATAATGGGCGGTCAGGAAACAGCCAGCCAGCTGGGAAGCTTCTGATTAACCCCTGTTACCAAATATGCAGTTGATGCTACAATATCATCCTCCTCCCCCCTCCCCCCCATTTTTATGAAATAGCTTATTGGACAGTATTATTGTGAAAATTCTCATTATTAATGTATATTTGAATAACATTAAACTGTTGACATCAGTGATATCTTCTGGTCATGTCTTATGTAGCCTAATTAATGCTGGGAAGTCTAGGATTCCTAGTATATGATGAGAGTTATTATGTATTAACAATTACATATACATTAATTACATTTAATAGCAAACATTTTTCTCAGAATCCACTTGTGTATGTATGGTGCTAAGTGCATGCTGGGTGATAATTTGCAGCAGTTCTCATTGCACTCCATTTGAGTCCACAGAAATGCTCCTTACCTTGAAAATTTGCCCACTTATCTGTGTACCTGGGAAAAGAGTCTGTGGCAATTTTAGGTGTGCTTTTTTGAAGGTCAGAGTATTGTCACTTGCAGAAGGAACAGTTATGAAATCTCTCTTTTGTTAGTAAAAGAAACATGTTTTTTCTTTTGGTTACTATGTTCAGCCTCTGTAAGAGGCAGTGGCTTCTTTGATTTTAATTCCTCCTTTAGCATCTCATTACTAACATAGATGTTGTTTTCCTTTCTGAAGGCTTACAAGCTCAGCGCAGTTGAGCTACGTTTGCAGAGAAAGCTGTGTTAAGAGACCTTGAGGAGGAGAGCAGGGCATGCCTATAAAATGTTCTCTTGAAACAGGTAGGAAGCCTTGACATGCTCCGGCAATCAGCGAAAAGTCTGTCGGCTAATTTAAAAGCAACTTGATTGCACGCTAAAAAACATGAGTCACAGATCATGATGACCGATGCATAACAGCGTTTTAATTATTTGAACATTGGCCTCCAGTTTGAATCAAGTTGAAGAAACTGGAACACCCTGTTTACTTGGATAATGAAATCTTTCTGCTGTCCCTTCCTTTGGCACCACTGGTGCTTGGGTGAAAGTCTGGCTTCACTGAAGCCAACGACGCAGTCCCTGTTGTTTTAGGTGGAAACAAGCCTGCACACCTCAGTATTTACTCTGATTTATTAATTCTTAGCTCTTTCTCCTGCATTTTCAGAGCTCTTTTTTTGTCTTCTTGCATCACGTCCATGACAAGCCCAGCACCTTGGTGTCACCTTTTGAAGCATGCTCTAAATGAACCTTAAAAAAATTAAGGCAACCCTGTGTGGCTTTCCTTGCTGGATGAGGAGTTGTCTCTCTCCACACAGGGGGTGTGGAGCAGCTGGTGTATACTACCAGCTGCTCTTCAGCAAAGGCTTCAGCTGGAAAAGGCAGAAGGCAGTAGGTTTCTACCCCATGTTCGTGCCAGTGGCTGGAGCATGGTCCTTTCCTCCATGGTGATGTTTTGGGGTGGCAGGGAAAGGGCCAAGCAGCTGAGTCCAGCAACTCCTTAAGCTAAAGGTAAACTTTAGGCACAAGGGACAAGGCTGAGAAGGAGGGAGAGGGTGCTCCAGGTCTCCCAGTCTGCCACTAGCTAACACAAACCATAGCTGGTTGGAAAATCAGATTTCTCAGATTTTGACAGGCCAAGTTGCCTTCTATACACCAACTAGTACCAGGCTGGAATGAGACCCCCATTGCTGTCTCTGGCTTAAGTGTATTAACTCCAAATTTTGTCCCAGAGCTCTCTATATTCTTGACCCTTTTGGCCTTTGGATGGATTATATGATAGTTAAAGTGCCTCTGTCAGAACCTCTGTCAAGCATTGGTTGCCTGGCGAGGGCTGGTATCCCCAGTCTTGAAGATGCTTAAAGGCCCTGGGCAACTTGGTCCAGAGTTGAAGCTGGATCCAGCTTCTGTCCTGAGCAGAGCTTTGAGCTTGAGGACCCTGAATGGTACCATGAAAATAAATGTGTCTGCAGAAATTTCATGCTTGTCCTGTGAAAGCTGCAAGCAGTGGAGAGTATTTCAATAGATGTTTTGTGCATAAGTGAATTTTACTGATGCTATACAGGACAGTGTTGCAGATCTAGAAGTGATTGTATTCAGCTCTGTTTTCTCTGTTAATACAAGTTTCACAGGACTGTCAGCACTAAGGAACCTCTGACTGCACACCCATTCACAGCCAGTTGGCTTTATGTGTTGAGACAATTTTGTTTTACTCAGATTGGAATTCAGTTGTTTTGTTTCCATTAAACTAGATGAAATAATGTTTTTTCTTATTCTTCTAGCCCACTCATTGCTGAGTTTTTGTCCCTTGCAGGCAAGGAAGGAGTAACGCTGTGGTTAAATAAGAAGAGGAGGTGTGTGGGTGGGTGGGTGACACTGCAGCGAGGTGGAGATCAGCCAGTTACGGAGTACAGATTGTTAGGGAGCCCATCACAACATCCCTAATGTTATTGGCCTAATGTTCTTACTCGTATGAGCAACCCATAGATTGCAGAGCAAGATTAGAGGAGCATTTATTCCCAACTTTACGAGTAACCTCAAAGTCACTTTATGCTGATGTTTTGGTGCTGCTGCTCCTTCAAGAAATGGTCCTTCCTTTCCCCTAGTTGTCATTGCCTCTTTTCTTCTGCTCTGTATTCATACCACTCCCTGTCAGACTGGATTTGAGACCTGGCTTGGTTGAAAATGAAGCTTTGGGTTTACTCCCAGCTACTTTTCTGTAAGATCAGTTCCCTGCTCTGACTATTGGCGTAGCCATAGGCTTGGTAGCTCCGGCACGAGGAGGAGGTGGGAACACTTCTCTCTTTGCAGAAGTCAGACAGCGCCAGCGCAGGGGAAGTGCTGGGCTGAGGCAGCAGAGCAAGGGCCATGCTACGGCTCTTCCACCAGCCCCACAGTGGCCCCTGCACCCACGCTGCTCTCAGCGCTCGCCCCTTCGAGGGGACCCCCATGCCTCTGCAGGCCCAGACTAAAGGGGCAGCCCCTTTCTCCAGCTCGGCAAGTGTGCCCCTGGGAGGCAACAGGCGTGGGGAACAGGGTGCTGCCGGTCAGTGCAACAGACCCCCTGGTCCCTGCTAAATGCTGGCTGCGTGATGGGGCAGAGCCATGATACACCAGTTGATGAGTCAGGGTATCTCGGATGTTTTCTCTGATTATCTTTTGCCTGCGCACGCTGTAGCCCTGGGTTTGCCTTTTGCAGGATAAAGCATTGCAAAGGCTTTTATACTTTGCAGTTAGGATTTTGTGTGTGACATTGTGACTGTAATTGCTCTGCTGAGCTCAAGTATTGAATAATGGTCTTTAATTACATGAAAACCATTTACATTAGCAAATACCTGACACCTGTGAAATAATTACTATGAACTGAAAATTATTTAGACGATCACTGTGAATGTCATGTTGTAGGTTTATATTACTTAATCCTTTGGAGCACAGTGAGTTCACAACTGTGTTGTTACTTAAACCTGTTTAGATAATGCTTCTTGTTCTTCAAAACATGGAACTAAACATGAAATGCCCTGGGCAGCCTGCTTCATAGTATTTCTGTAAGCATGTGTTTGCAGTATCTTTATGACTGAACCACCTCATACTGTCCCACATCCTCTTCCCATCCCGTGGGTTCCACTGCAGCACCAGTCGTGGCAACCATGCCCAGGTGGAAAGCAAGAGGAAAGGAGTGGCTGCAAACCCCATGCCCCCAGGCAGGGACATGTGTTCATGCTGTACCCGAGCTGAGCACCCCATCGGGCACCCCAGAGTGTGGGGTGCTGGACCCAGTGCCAGCTGGAAGGCCAAGCTTATTTGCTTGAAAGGGAAGTGGAGACTTGTATTACGTATTCAGTATTTTGCGATCAAAACCACATGTATTCCTACAGGATTAGCTTAGTACAAACCGTGCAACAGTGAACAGTAATCTCTTCTAAAAACCAGAATTTGAGGTAGAGACAGGGCCCAGGGCACCTGAGAACCCTGCCTGTGGCTTGCAGGAAAACTTAATGTTTTTCATTACCTTTAGGTCATCAATACAGATGCCATCCCACGCACCTTTTCAGGCATTTCCAGCAGAGGGTCTTCACCATCAGATGGATGGGATTATCCTATGAAAGGAAAAAATAAATCCCCCAAAATGGTATTATTACAAAAGAGATTTTTCAATAAAACTTTTAATTTCCTTTCTGTGTAGCCATAGGCCAAAATAAACACACATACACATGCATATCTGCTGTGCTTAAAGATAGGTAGGAAAGGGCTTGGAGGTTTTGAAAGAAAGGTATAGCCCTGCAGGGGAAAAAAAAAACTAAAAAAGAGAAAATCTCAGGAGTATAACTTGTAGAATTCCAATATCAGAGGTTATTAGTTTTCATATCTACCATATATTTTAAAAATAGAATTCAGGATTGAAAACATCTTTCACAGTTGCAAAATTATCTAATAAATTTAACCTTAAAAATTATGACATTATTTACAATTTCTAGATATGCAGCTAGAAGCTATGATTTCCCTAACTTCTGAGGAAAGTTTATTAGGTGTTTAAGTTGTAGGTGGGAAAAGCAACGCACACAAAATGTGTTTGTTTCCCTTCACTCTCTCATGTCCTCTCTGAAAGCTGCCCCTTGTCCTTTCCCCTTACCCTTCATTTTGCCCTTTTTTCAGCTCTTGACCTCTGGGCCATTTCTAATGGCTGTGTAAGTTATGTCTTCCCTGAGATAATTAAGAAATAAAAAAACCTCAATTGTGTATATGTCTATAATCCAACATTTTAAATTTAGACTAAAAACATTAAAATGAGAAGCACTGATCATCTATATTATTTTTTACCATTTTGGTTAATATCAGTGGCCTATGAACCACTAGTTTATGATATTGTTTTTTAGTTTAGTCTTTTTATTGCTAGCTCAGTAAAACTGTGAATTTTCCCTAGTTCCTGATGCCAAATATTAGTCTGAAAACCTTGTTCTCTCAAGATGACCCTTTTCTATGCCTCACTGTTACTATGCTGTTGGTGACTTTATTTGTGTTTTTTGTAGTTTTCCAGTCAAGCCTGGAGAGCTGTGCTTTGCTCGCATTCCTGTTGTGCAAGGACTGCACACCTGAAGTGCTGTGCTGCTGCTTCTGCCACTTGTTGGCCTAACCAAAACTGGAGGGGAGTGAAGATGGATATTCACTGGGGGCTGGTCTGCAGGTGGGTTTTTCATATAAGTAGAAACAAAAAGCTTCATGTCAAGTGAAGCAAAGCTTTGCTTTTCCTCAGTCAAAAGCATTTCTTGTTTCTTTTCCTTTTACCATTTAAAAACATAAACTTTAGATAAACACGCAAACAAAGCATTTCTATGAAGTCAAAGGAGTTCAGTCACAGGATGTTGAAACTAAACACTTACTGCTTAAGGAAGAGTTGTCTGAGCCATAACAATTAAATTAATTCAATCTATAGTTTTCTGGGTGTTCCATAGAGGATGATTATGTATTTATACCCTTCTATCAAAAGCCTCCTCCTGTTTAATGGGAAGAAAACAGAAATTCGTTTCGCAGATGGAAAAGCATGGCAGAGAGAGGGTGGGCAATGAGCCCCAAGTCCCAGGGGCTGGCAGAAGCAAGAATCACTTTCAGCTCCCTGCTTAGTCCGGGACTATAATGCACTGAAGTGGTTTGGTTCTTTACCAGGATCATAGGTGTGCTTCTGACCTTAGTGAAACTCTGGGGATGCAGTTTGTATGGGTGATATGCTTTGCAGGGCCAGGGTATCCCCAGCGCCGCTGAGGGTGCAGTCGCAAGCTTGCCGTCCAGGACAGGCTCACCCTGCATTTCTGCAATGACAGTTGTTGCAGATGTCTGCTGGTCCCTCCCACTCCCTTCACCTCCAGCCCGAAAGTTCAGAGGTTAGTAAAGCAGAGGGGAACAATTTGTAATTGATTCTGCCCTTTCTCATTGCTCGCAGTGGATCAAAGCCTGTGCTCTTGGTCCGGGGACATCCCCTACGGAAATCAGTGGGGTGTTTGCATAAGGACTTCAGGAGCCTAAGAGCAACCATCTGCCTCTAGACTAAAGCAAATAAATTCCAGGCGGCAGTTCAGTAAAGGCAGTTGAGGGTAAAATTCTCATGTCTGTGAAACACAGATCGTGATGAATGAGAAACAAGTTATTCCCAATGCGCAGTAATGAACGTTTGTACCAGAGATGTGATTCTAAGGATGGCAAACAGCATCACAAAGGGCCACCACACTGTCTGGTCAACAGTAGCTCATGAAGGGTCCCAGAAAAGCCTAGAAGTCACTTCTCAGTTTAAAGACATTGCATATCTTTTAAAAAATGGGGGTCTCATACAAAGAAAATGTTATAAGCTGTGTGGTTTGGCATCCTGTGGCCCAGCTTACCCAACAGGTAAGCCTATGAACCTCTGTGTGTGTGTATGTGTTTAAAGTATACAGATTTCTAAACACTTATTTTAAAAATTTATACTTACATATAAATTCACAACTGTAACTATACAAAAATAAATGGTATGCTCTATACACTGCTCACTGGGAATGAGATGTGTGCTAGCTCAGGGAAAGCCATATTTTCATGATTTATGTTCATGCTCTGAGCAAAACTCCTTATTGGCTCTCAAGGGGCAGCACATTATTTGTGGTCCCCAACAAAAATGCTATCTGAGATCAGTAGAAGAATTCCAGTGGGCTTCAAATCAGATTACCAAATCCTCTCCAAGATTCATTTTTTATCTCTCTCTGTTCTTAAGAAAGAACTGGGTATAAGAATCAGGCAAGGATAAAGAAGAAAGAGGTTGTGGCAAGTATCATGTTCTTGTCAAAGGGATTGGGATAACTGCTGCTTTGACCACAGTGTGGGGTGAGTCCTGAGCTGTGGCTCTGCTGCGCAGGGCATGTCCCAGCTTTGCAGGCTGTCCTGCTGCTGCTTTCTACCATCCCTGCAGCTCTCAGACTCTGTAAGAGATGCTGCTGCCTGGGCAAAGAGAGAAAGCAGGGAGAGGCAGCCTGTGTTTTGCCTGTGCCTGCCTCTCACAAAAGGAGGGTTTGCTTCCCTTTCCCTTCTGTACTTTGGGCAACAAAAATGGCTGTGGTATCTACAAACAGGCATTCTGGACAGTGCCCAGATTTTCGAGGGTTTCAGAGCAGTATTGAGCTTCAACACAGGATTCAAAGAAAGATGAGGAGATAATGCCATAGGTATTTACTTAGGGAAGCTGTCAGGCAGAAGGGAAAATATGGAAGGAAGAGCAAAAGTTTTGGTTTGAAAATGCTCTCCTGGAGATAGGAGTCAGCAAGTGAGAGGTGAATGAGACCTGGGGTAGAGCACAAGGAAGTTTAAAGCTGAGGTAAGGCTCTTATACTGGATTTGGCAGGCAAGGACTAGCCCATGGCTTAACATAAATAAGCAACCAGGGAATGATCTTTGCAGCAGTGTTACGAGTGCTGAAAGCAGGACATGACTTTGTTTGCCAATGTTGGAGAAAAAGGCATTGCTTTCCTCCAGAGAGGAGCTGGCAAGTGACGTAATTCAGTGATGCTGTGGGTGCCTGGATGACATGGGCAGCATCTCAGACAGGTTGAATGCAGCCAGCTGGAAGATTTTGAAGTGCTCTGGACACATGGGCTGAGCAGTGTCTCTGGGCTGAAGGTGCTCTTGGCTATGTGAGGCATCAGGGAGGACTGGAGCTGCTCTTCACGGTGACCATAGACACATCTGGGAGAGAGAGGACATGAGGGTACAAATAAGAACTCAAGTGCCCAGATTAAGCTTCAGCTGACAGCTGCTTATCACAGCAGGTATCATAGAGAAGCTGACAAAGTGTTGTGCTTTAAAAGAGACAAGCTTGACAGCAGTCCTAAATTAGAGATGAGCAAACAGACAGAGATAAACTGCCATGAATCTCTTCCCAAGCCTCAAACCAACGAACCATTGACTTTTATTGTTTCCTCTGCCTTTCCACTTCCTTGATTTTTGTGAGACTCCAAATGGAAATGTCAAAAGCTGGTTTTCTAGCATTTCCAAGATAGATACAATCAGAAAAAACTACAAAATTAACTTTATTAATATTCTTGGCATGCTTTTCCAGATTGACTTCTAGACCGAAAAGTTATTTTGATCTAGACATTTGTATACCTTCCAAACATCTGGACTTCTTGAAGTCAGCTCAACTTTACTCCATCTACTTCAGTTGTATTTCCTGTTGTACTATTAAAAGAACCACAAAAATATTTAAGTGCTGGAGCAACAGGCTTATGGGGAAATTTTCCAGGAGTGAAATACATGGACTCAGCTAGGTGTGATTAAAGAGGAGGTGTGATGAGGATTGTCTTCTGGTCATCCTGTCCCCTCAGAAGGAAAGGGAAGCATCTGTGGGGCAAATTCAGTATGTAATTAGAAGTAATAGAGTCCTACTAAGGCTCAGGCTGTGGCTCCTGGTTCCACTTTGGTTTCTAAGGTATTTACTTGCGGTCTGCAGAGAGCTGGCAGGACACATCTCTGACTCTTTTCTTTCCATGCTTTCTATTTCTTGTCTGGGGAGAACAGCTGGAAATTTCTTTATATGTTCATTGTAAGCTACAGCTACAAAGGAAGATCAGCTAGATCAGCTGTGACTGCAAGTAACAGTCATCAACACTTCCTATGTACCTAGTAATGCTGGAGTAATTTCATAAGGCAGAGGAGACATAGGAGTGAGATAGTATGTTAGAAGAAGCAGAAAGAGAGGAGTGTGATGAGCAACCTGGGCATTGTTATGAACAAGAGAATAATAATATGACATGTTCAGAGAAGGGGGCACAAGAGGGCCTGGGAACTGTATCAAGAGAAGTGTTGGAGATGGTGAAAGATGGTCTCTCAACTAGGTCTCTTCGTGGGCCAAAGCACATGTTTTTTTTCTATGTTATTTCCAGTGTATCATCAGTAAGTAGGAAATGATCCTGATATTACATAGCAGAAATGGAGAAATGGTAGTGGGAAGATGAATGGCTGGAAAGACAAAAAGAAGAGGGACAAGAAATATCAGGGTTCTCATCTGACCATAAGACCATTGATTGTGACACTAAAAATGAATAATATCCTGTGTAGGTTTGACTTTTCTCACTGTTGTGCACACTCTCAAATGTCCTTGGAGAAATCAATATTCTGCTCCTCAGAGCAGGTGGTAGATCTCTGATGACCTACGGCTCAGACATTGATAAACCAGAATGGTTGCACACCAGGGAATTACTTTCTGAATGGCTGTATGGAGTTGTGAATGATTCCTGCTCTCCATACTAAAGAAACATATTGAACAGAGGCTATAATCCCTGACAGGTCAAAGCCAAATCAATACTTCTTTCCCTTTTCTAAGCTTTTTGATCTAATGAAAACCTTAAAATAATCTAATATTAAAGAAGCTATTTGTAGTTGCTGTTCAGAAGATACTGTGACAGTGAAGCTTGCGTAAAACCCAAAGAGAACGGTTAATATAGTCTGCATGTGGAACCAGAAATTTTTCCAGAAAGGTAAAAGAAGGAATTAGAAAAATGCACAATTCCTGTGGCCAGCAACCACACTTTTTTTCCATATTCATTTTTCACTGGTTGCCTGAAGTACATATTTTATAGTTGGTCCATGTGATGCTCCATGTATTTATGGTACTACAGAAATTTGGGGGACAAGGGTTCCTTTCTCTATGGGCAAATTATGTGTTCCTTTCATGTTGCAGTTGTGACTTTGGCTTATTCTTTGGAACACTGTGTACTTTGTGACTTGTTCTAATGCTTAAGTTTTTCCATTTTATAGTGATCATAACTTGTGTAAGACTTTATTCATGACCCAAGTAAAATAGGAGTAATACAAAATAACTTCTGTCTTTGATGATGTAATTATTCAGTTGAAGCTGTGTTGCTCATGGTGTTACACATAGAGGTCCACAACATCCCAAATGTTTTGGCAGTGCAGCTATGCAATTTGATAAATAGTAGTAAAGTGGATGCAGGTGCTTTCTGCACTTTTTTAAGCTTGCAGACAAATGTTTCAGATGGCCAAAGGCTTCAGTCAGGTCTATAATGTCAATAGAACAAGAAAATAACTACCTTTCTGTCTGTAAAGCAAGGAAAGAAAGGAAAGGAATTTATGAGTACCAGGACACTGGTCTTAAGTACATATCCCCAGAGAGCATAAGAGTCTTTCTCAAGTTTTCAGGGAACTCGCAAATTTTGTGTAAGGACATAAGGCAATTTAACATTTTGGGAATCAGAGGGCAGGCTGTATTGCTGGTGTAGACATAGCCAGCATATTAGTATGCTGAAAAGTATACCGAAACAGGTATGAGTTTACCTTTGAGATGTTAAATGCTGCCCTATTATAAATACAGATAGCCAGAGCAGGAATTAACAGTAGACCAAGACTGCTAGGTGGAGTGGTGGAGGAGCAGAAATAATACAAGTATTGCAAAAATCAGAAAAATAAAAAAAAAAGCAAATAAGATGATGTTTTCAGTCTGTTAATTACCCATGATAAAGAATATGTCTGAAATTGCATATTGGAAAGTTATTATGAACTAGAAAGAATAATACAATGATCAACATTTTCCCTGAAATTTTACCTCATTTTCAGTATCTTGACCCAAACTTCACCTAGTAGCTCTGACATATTACTTGAGAATTTGGCTGGTTAATTTGATTTGATACTTTCGTCATTCCAGAACTTGTTTTTTTTCTAGTTGTTGATGAAAGATAAATTGAAAAATATGATGTGGTAGTCTTTTTAACTCTTTTAATCTGATAGAGCTCATGTATGTGTATGTATACATGTATGTGTACGTGTTTGTATCTCCATACATGTAAGTAAATATATACTACTACTATTTTGAAGCAATGAACCACAGTAGTAGTAGCACTGTCTTGAAAAAACGTATCATGTTGAATGTTTGCTGCAGAATTTTATTGTGAGTTGTGTAATAGAGAAGTGGTAAATGTTTTGAACTGCAGACAGAGAAATGTTCAGATCCGCAAAAAGCCTCACTTGTCAGCTCGTATCTACCTGTCTTTTTGGGCACTGAAATGTCTTCTTAAGATATTCTCTAACACCATCAGCTTGCTGTCCAATCCAGAGGTGCCCACCATCCATATGCATCAAGGCTAATGCCCATAAAATTTCCCATGGTCCTAACAGCTACATCCAGGCACAGACCTATCAGATTTAAGCATGATTTAGGTATATAATCCCAAAACATTTTGAAATGCACTGCTCACCTAAACTGCACTGGTATCTCACCTTTTAATGGCAGCTTTCCTAAATGCTTCACATTTTGCTTCTTTTCATTCCCAATGTGCTCCAACTTTGGCAGGGCAGATAAATTTAAATCTCAACTGATATCCAAGCCTACTGGAAGAAAGAACCACGTGTCTTCACAAACAGGAAATCTCAGTCCAGAATGTGTTCCCAGGGCATGCCTAATTTGCATCAAAAGGATCAATGTTCTTATGAAAAAGAGTTACAGCAACTACTTATTCAAGAAAACAATAGGCGAGTGACGGAGGGTGGTATGTAAAGGGAGGAGGGTATGGATATAAGGTGGAAGGGAAGACACTGGGGTCCTGATTCTACTCCCAAAATTGTTTATACGTTTCAAATCAAATTACTGGATCCAGTAGTGAGGTGGTGATGAGTCATTGGCCTCGCAAGTGAGTTATCCCAACTATGTGATCCCATGTACAGCTGTGAGATACCTAGCATGTATTACACCAGTGCTAAGTATCTTAAAATGAAAAGAGGTGAGAAAAGAAATCTGAGATACCCCAAACTGAAATCCTGAGACTGACTTCATAAAAACCAGGCCTCCACACAGGTTCAAGGGCTCCAAAGCTTAGGAATGTCTTTCCGTGAAAACTGGTTTTGCTTCCTCTGTTCTCAGCTATAGTCTTCTTAGAAGAGTGTCCATAGCTTAAAGAACAAAATAATATTACGGAAAAAATATCTGTCCATTGCAGCTATTTTGTAATTTTAGCAGCTGGGAACAGGGAGGAAAGCCAGACTGATGTAATCAGCCAGCTCTCCTCCAGGCATTTGATATGTACTGCCCACAGTTTAAGACTTGCTCTCCTTGGTGGTGGTTCCTCTCCAAAGGGGTGAATGCAGAGGAAAGATAAGATATGTATGTAACTTGCTGTAACTCATTAATGAAACAATGCTGGCATAGTCACTAGAGATGCCAAACTTTGCAATGAGGGTGGCTGTAGATTTATGTCTTCTTTTGATGTGACATCTCCTCTACCACGGACAGGCAAAGATGCTTTTAAAAGATAAGTTAGGATGGCTGTAAATGGGTGCACTAGTACACACTTGGAAGGCTTCTGTGGTTTTGTTTGTAGTGGGTTTGGGGTTTTTTTCCTCCCCAGTAGAACTATGTTGGTGTTTAAATGGTGGTCAAGTCTTGGCCTGTCTTTGATAGCAATACCTATGCAAAGGCACTGCTGTGTGGTGTTTCTGTAGGCTAAGCTGTAGGAAATGAGTAAGAAACATCTCTCCCCTGTAGCACGATGTAAAAATCAAAGTTTTGTGGCTAAAAGGATGAGTAAAAAGTGTAGTTGCCTACAAGGATCTGGATAAATAATACCATTTGACTGCAATTTGGAGGATCCTTTGGGCTTTATAAAGAGTGTTTACAGAGAAGCACAAGTGTCCTTTCCTCATAGTTGAAGGATTCTCAAAATTGGCCTAGGGTGAAAATCAACCTAAAGGAACACACTTGGCTTCATTGGCACCACAGAGTAACCTGAATCTCTCTGATTATGACCAGTAAATGATCTCCAGCAGCTTTATCATCTAGTTCCAAACAGAACCAGCTTGCTGGGAATACCAAAACTTTTGGCCAAGTGAGAGCTTTCTTTAAAAAGGCCTTGGGAAAACCCAGTGAAAGAAATAGTTCATAGGAAAAAAACAAAAGCCAATGAATTTGGGAAGATTTTTCCACACATGCTTTTTAGTTCTCAATACTTCTGAAGTGACTTGTTTTAGAAACACTAACTTTGTTTTATACTGCTTGATTTACAGAAAACCAGTTACTTTCTTGCTTCTTAGGGTGATAAACATGAAATGATCAAATCAAGACCTAACTCTAGATACAGCAGAACAAATAGGATGTTCATGTGTCTTACATGCACAGTCAGGACTCATTCACTAGGAAGAGGAAATGAATACTAGGTGGAAGCCAGGACCAAAGGTAATTTTAAGTCACTTTGGAAGTTTCTTGAGCATTTTCTGCAGCCTGAGCTTGGGTCTGAAACCTCAGATCCCCAGGAATACATGAGTGCTGGCTACAGGCTCTGCTAAACTGAGCATCCCACCAGATAGTGAAAGGTCCAGGCTTTCAAATTTACCTTGTTGTCTTAAAATGCAGAAAACATCTTCACTGAATTTTAAAAGCACTCTAGTAGATGGGTGCCATTAATCCTAAATTGTAGTCTGCATTAGTGACTGCCAGATTTGTAAGCCCTGTTAGATAACTCCCTGCATCTTCAGACACCAAAATACCTTTGAAAACCTGGCATAGATTCTGCACAGCAGCTCCTGATTATGAAGGCTGGCAGATCACTTAGGAACACTGCGGGCATTTTGAATGTTTGGTGAATTTTATAAAACAAAATTGGCAAGTCTTGTTTTTGAGACCATTCTTGTTGCTTCTGTTTTGCTATAGACTAATGTGAAAAGTGTAATTTGCAGCTCCAAAAGTATGAACAAGAGGAGATAAACTTTGACTGATTACTGTCCTCACTCATATGAACCATGAGTCATCCTTGCAACTTGAACTTGGTCTTTGAATTCTCTTCTGATCTTACCTTTAATATGAGCAAGTATCTTGGCTACAAATACATCAATGCTGATTTGTCACCAGCAGCTCGAGGGAGGCGATTCTCCCTGTTTACTCCTCTCTGGTGAGACCCCACCTGGAGTACTGCATCCAGCTCTGGAACCCTCAACATAAGAAGGACATGGACCTCTTAGAGCGAGTCTGGAGGAGGGCGACAGAGATGATCAGAGGATGATCTATGAGGACAGACTGAGAGAGTTGGGGTTGTTCAGCTTGGAGAAGAGAAGGCTCCACAGAGATCTTATTGCAGCCTTTCAATACTTAAAGGGGGCTGACAAGAAAGCTGGGGAGAAACTCTTTAGCCAGGCCTGTTGTTATAAGGCAAGGGAGAATGACTTTGAACTAAAAGAGGGTAGATTTAGACTAGATATAAGGAAGAAATTTTCTACAATGAGGGGGGTGAAACACTGGAGCATGTTGCCCAGAGAGGTGGTTGATAGCCCATTCCTGAAGATGTTCAAGCCAGGCTGGACAGGGCTCTGAGCAACCTGTTCTAGTTGGAGATGACCCTGCTCGTTGCAGGGAGGTGGGATTAGATGGCCTTTAAAGATCCCTTCCAACCCAAACTATTCTATGATTCTATGATGCCACAATTCCAATGAATGTATAGTAATTGTACTTGTTATTTAATACTACTAGATTGGAGACTATTTTAAGTTAAATCACTATACTACGCAAGGATTGCAGGGGATATAGGGAACTAGGAGTGTTGACAAGGTTATTTACAAGTCTACGTACTAGTTTCACCAAATACTTCAGTTTTACAGCCTGATACCCACCACTCCACCTCTGTTGGAGTGTTTTTTCTCTGATTATTTCCCCTTGCCTTTCTACATGAGCCAGCATCCTATCCACCTTTGAATGTCAAAATTTCAGCCCTGGGTAGATATCATCTACTTGCTCTGTGTGTCTTGTCCTTGTAACATTTCTCTCTCATGTCTCCAAAGAGGTTCAGAAGGAAGGCAAAGGCTAAAATCAGTCTGAATGGAATGAAGGAAGACATGCCATCGTCTGTCCTGGACTACTTATACTAGATAATTCCCTAAAGCCAGCCATCAATGCTATTCCACTTCTGGGCACAGCTGAGGAGGTGGGTCTGCAGCTGAGGTGTAACACAGGGGCTCTAGGAGGCATAGTGGGTGGGGAGGCAGGTGGCACCACTGTCACCCTCCTTGGCTGGGGGACTCGAAAGATCACCAAGGAAGTAGCAGTAACGCTAGGAGAACTGGAAGCACATGATAAGGAAAGGATGAGACCGTGGCTTTGCGCCCTGGAAGTCTTTCAACTTTCCACAATTCAGCAGGGCAAAGTGCCAAAACCCCACAGGTGTTTGCTTCATGCAACTGAAAATATGAGGTCTGAGGAGCTCAGAGAGCACTGCAGAGCTGTAAAAGATCTTGGCCCCAGTGTGTAGATTTGAATTATTATTATATTAATATTGTTTCTTAATATTTTCAGAAAAGCCAAGGTTTTTCCCATGAGAAATTCTGAATCTTTTCCTTTACTGAAATCTGGCCAGGGCTCCTGCTGACAGAAAGGTTAATAAAGGAAGTGAGCTATCCAAAGGGCTCTGACAATATTTATTAGATTTTTTTTTATCTACCACACAGACTTACATTTTAGTCTTTGGGGTCTCAGGAAATACCGATGCACCAGAAAATGGATGTGATCCTCGCCATAAGTTACTGATGCCAATTTGGAAATAAGTGAGAGCTGTGCAAGGGTTGCGTTTAACTGAAGTGTGGTTTTCAGATCACGATTTGGATGCAGAAAAGACACATTCAGGGCACTCCTTCCCTCTTAGTCTCTCTTCCAGTCTTTGTTTGTTTGCTTGTTTGTTTGAAGCACTTTCTTTTCCTTCCCTGTTGTTGGAGGATACTGTGATTGCACAAGCAGAGTTTCATATTTAAAGTAAGAGAGTTGGACAAGTTTCCCAGCCACAGTCCCAAGCCCAGGCCCTGGGAGTAAATCTTAGAGCTTAACAGCAGTGTTTCAAAGATTTTAAAGTTGAGACTTTTAAACAACCTTTCATGGAATGGAGTTTTACTGGTTCATTGACTCATCTAAAATTAAATGGAGCATTTCAAAAAAGAACAACTACACCAGCAAAATCCAGTAAGATGAGAGACAATATACAGCTTGAAGATAATTGTTCTAACAAATATTTCTAGTGTTAATTCTGCACAATCCTGCAGCTGCTTTGAGCTAGCTCAGTGACTTTGAGTAGCCCTGAGCTCCCAAGTTTCATCAACCATGGGACAGTGTGAAAAGCATCCTTAAATCTCTAGCATAGCCGGTCTATGTCAGAAGTCTGGATCCAAAACTGGACTCAAGATTGCATTGCTTTGTAATGTTTTGATTTTTAATTCTTGAAAAGCTCATTTTATAAATGGTCTTTGTCACAAAATTGGGATTTGTTTTTGGGATATTAAAGATTTTGGTTTGGCTTTGAACATAGCCAGTTTTGAATCTCTGATTCAAATCTAGTGGACTGATTTCTACCTGCTGCTAATTTCTAAATAACTTTTTGGTGTCAGAAAGAAACAGGCAGGATCTTTCTGATTTTATTGGTCTAGAGCAGAAATCAAGTCCCTCAAGAAATTGATTTGTACCTGTATGAGCTGATGCAAGAAGCTGAAGAATCAGGCTGTGTGTTTTTCAGAGCACTGATATCCACCTAACACATGCTTTCAAGACTCTGTAGTCCCTAATTCTTTCTAAGGATACCTCCTGCATCTCCTCTTGCATTTGTCTTCCATGACATTTTTGACAGGGAATATGTCTTATCTATGTTTGGAAAGTGGTTTGTAAGTCTACAGCACTATATAAATCCTTTTATAAGAATCAGAATGTAAACCTTTACCAGCTACAATAACATGAGTGGAAAATTCTTTGTTCATTTCTCAATGACTGATTAAATATTGTCTTTAGTGTTATATTTATAGAGAGTTTCTTTGTATGTGCTTTACTGTAAATGTTATTCTTAGAGGTGGAGTTAGGAAAACCAGCAATTCAATACATAACTTTTACTTTTCTTGAGTGGCAGAGAACTTTTTTCCAGTTACTTTGCATCCCTCAGGCAGATAGAAAGTAAGATGGGCCTTTAGTGCTGTGTGCAATTGGAGCAATAAGTGTTTTGGTTGTTCTGGGATTTATAAAGCCTACCTGGGAAGATATTTTTGGGCAAATTATTTTCCAAACCCCTACACTTTTCAAGCCTCCTTCATCTGGGATTTTTATTGGATATTCAACAATAGTTTCAACTGTAGACAAGGATAAGTTTATGCCAGAGTGGGCTGAGATCATTTATCTGTGCTTTTTTTTTAGAGACAGAAAAAGTGGCCTTGGCTACCTACTGTTTTTGTATGGCAGCCCTTCCCTCCAGACAGAGCAGCCCTGCACTCCAGCCCGGCATGGGGCAGGCCTCAGAAGACATGCTGTTTTGGGGAAGACTGTGCCTTGCCATGCCTGATGTGGATGGATGCTGTGTTCAGGCCTGGGTGGCTCTGAATAGGAATGGCCAGATTTCACACTTCCTTTACCCTTACCTTGTGCGTGCTCGTGCAAGGCATGAAAGAGTGGAATTCACATCCAAGAAATCAAGCTAAATGCCTCTGCAAAACCATGATGCAGACATATGTCTCTTCCTGCTTTATTGCTGAGGTTCCTATTGAAGTTTCCTCCTTATAATTTATTTCACGTAAGTTGATTAAAAAGTCATTAGAAAACAATAAAATATGTCCATAGACAGAACAGGATTACAAAAATTGTGCAATTATTCATTCACCATCTTGCTATGTTAGTAGAATAGCTGCTGCCACCATTCTTTTAAAATGGCTGATCATTCTTGTTGAAGTTTATCTCCACTGAAAAGTTTTGGTTTTTATGTCAAAAAAAACCCCTAGAGTTCTGGGTTTCTAGAGACAATGTACATGTAGATTTTACTTTTCTATACACCTAAATTCATAGGAGCTTAGAGATACTGCTTGGAAGGGTTCTCTGGAGATCACTCAGTTAAAACTCCTGCTCAAAATAAGAGCAATGGAGCCCAATGTTCAACCAGGTCACCCACAGCTTTGTCTAGATGAGCACTGAAAGCCTAGAAGGATGGACATTCAAGAGTGTCTCTGGGCAATAATTTTCAGCACTCTACCATGTTCTTACTATAAAAGTTCATGGCAAATTCATGCATGCACTTAGTTTTTGTCTATACAGTGTTCTAAAATAGGAAAATGGCTAACAGATCATATTCTATTATGATGAGTTAACTATCCTGATATAAAAATGCAGTCTCTTTTGCACTGAAGACAGAGACTGCCAGAGAATGGTCATTAAGCACCAGGATTCATAGGGCTGAAGATAATTTCATCTAAATACTGACCTGCCAAGCTGTTGATCATTTGCCTGTTTAGACAAAGTGCAAGATCCTGGAATGAAGGATGGCAGTGCTTAGAGCAGATGAGACTGTCTCAGGAAGTTGCTTCTGTCCTCTGAGGTCAGAGTATCAGAGTGTCACAGCAGAGGTCCAGAAAGGGATGATATGCCAATGTGACTCTGTATTTAACAAATACATGTACATGGAGGGAGAGGGAGACAGAGAGTGAATACCTCTGTGTAGAACAGAAGCTCTGCTCATTTGGGAATGGCTGCATTATTCAGAGCAAGGAAAATACTTTCGGTACATATGGAAGTCCAAGACAGGTCTGAAACAAACTCATTTTGCCACCGCACATCTTCCCCCAGTTATAAAAACTTTAAACTTTGGTAGGGGTGTGTTGTTGCCATCTTTCTACTCAATCTCTAGAGCTACGATTGCTTAATGTCTTGAGTCCAAGAGCACAAGCCTCTAGCAGGAGAGTTATAAATATCTTCCAAATTATTGGTTACACCCGCATGATGTTTTTTCTTTTAATGGTAAGTTTTCTGGAGAATTCCTTGCAGGAATCATTTGAGAGGGCAGCAGCATCATGGGGGAAGCTGGCTTGGTAAGCAGTCCGGGAGGCTGCTCGCTTGCTCGCTGGAATTGAGGCAGCACATGCTGCTACACTGCTTAGCATCCTCAGTTAGTTCAACTGATGGGAGAGAAGTGTAATGTTATTTGCTCACCTCTGCCTCACGCTGTAGTTGGCCTGGTTGTTCAAAGGGGAGAGGGATGTTCAGAGTGACTATGCATCCCTCCTGTTCTTTGCAATCAGTAAACAAAATTTCTGCGGCTGGACTTGGGGTTTTCTGTGTGCAAGTTATTATGACTGCAGTATGAGAAGGTGTCTCCTGGGCAGCTGTTTACAGAGAGCCACTACCTAAACAGGAGGCTCAGCAACACACTTGCACCTAGATTTTGTAAATACCTCCTAATAGCTATGTCTAAGAGCCTCTGAGGCCTCTGTGAACTCCTGCTGCGGGGGCGATGCTGAACAGCGCGTTCTTGAGCGTGCTGGTTTCTTCCCTCATGTGGAGGGCTCAGCTCCTCCAGCAGCACCATGGGTAGGAGTTAGACTGGCGTGGCATTGTTCCTGGACTTGGCACTGACGCACTGCATAATGTGATAATCCCTGTGGGTTGAATCTGCACTGTCTTTGGCCAAAAAGCTGTACTCAGAGGTAAACTTCTGACCTTGTGGCTTTTTTCCCCAAAAAAATGTTTTGGAAAGAAGTAATTGCTGTCCGTTCATAAGCCATTCCTCACTTGGAGGATTTGATTCTCCTGTGTGCTACTGTGGTTTTTAAAAGAAACAGAGAACTCTTCATACAGCCAAGACACTCTAGCATAAACAATCAAGGAGGCACGGCACTGAGGCAACCGGGTTCTTCCAAAAGAGATCATTCCGTAAGACCCGCAACTGCGAAGTCTCACTCGTGCTTCGGCTTAGGACATGGGAAATGCTGCTTTGTGTCTTGCATGTTCACTGTTAGAGTAATGTACTGAGCAAAAGGTATTCATCAAAGAAACGACTTTTTTTAAAAAAAAGTAATTGCACTTAAGAAGTTATTGATCTAGCAATGAATAAAAAGTGTCATTTCTTGAGAGAGTTTTTAAGGGCTCTTTGGTTCAGCGCTAGTTTGCATATGATAAGTATGTATCTACAAGTTGAGATGTGCAGTGCTTCATCCTTAACTTGTGGGTTTGTACTTGAGGATACGATGTGCTGAAGGAACATGTACAAAGGAAGAGCTTTAGATGAGAGATAGTCACAGTCTAATAAATAGCACTCTCTTCAGAGACAACCACAATTGCATTAAAACCATAAAAAAGTACAATTAATTTTATTTAACAATGCATTTTTAGTTTGCACATTTACGGAGGAAAAAGTGCAAAGACAAAGAAATCTAGGTATCAGTATCTTAATGAGCTATAGTAGTGGTTCCAACATGAAGGGGTGAAGAGGATAGCAGACTTGGTTTATTGCCTGCAAAATGTTGTCTCCAATTTTTTAGGCATCTTTTACTTTGCTTCCTATTTTGCATGTTATAATTTTAATATGACCAATAATTGGACCTGCAACTCCTTGTGCATTCAAGTGAGACTACACAGACATCTACCAGTGTGATTTGCTGCAATCAAGTAATTGATCATTTGCAGACTATATCCTCATTTGCACCCAGTAATTGTGTTGAAAGTTATTTGGAAGTGCAGAAGTCTACAATTTAAGAGTCACGCACAAAACACACTTGAGAAAATCAAAGAGCTTGCTTTAAGAGCCACATGATCTGCATTTTAGAAAGGGATATCCATGTAAATGTTAGAGGTAAAGAACCAGGGCCTTGAGGCAGCATGGGCTGACTTTTAGCTTAGTTCCTACTGAGGGTGAAGCCCTAAGTGATGAAGAATGGGGTGAGTGGAGCCATTCAGCCACATGGGCTGGTGTCCCCTCCCTTTTAACCTCTTCTAGTAGCCCTAGTCCCTCTACCCTCTCCCACCGTGGTCAGTGGGGGTGATTTTGCTGTGCTCCCCTGCCTTAGGCCAAAGCCCATCAGTGACAATGTGCCATCAGCTGTAATTCTTATGCAAGTGCCCGTGCTGCTGTTCAGTATGGCCCCCACCCCAGCCAGTGGAAGTGACAGGGCCATTTGCAAATGACAGCTTTTTCTCACACTATCTCAAACAGTCAAAGTAGCCATGGTGTCTATGCTGTGCTGGCCCTAGCTGAGCATACCAACTGAGCTCTGCCTTTGGGCAGCGGGACCCTACTGGGGGCCGCAGCACTCACTGGGCACCTCTGGGTTGGACCGTGCTCTGGGTCAGACCTGGCAGTTTGGTGGGGAACATGGATAATTTTCCTTGTATCTCAGGATCTAGTAGAGCTGAGACACCCGAACCCGCCCTCTAGCAGTCCAAGCTCCCCTACAGACCCCTTCCCCATAACTTGCAGAGGATCTGACAGGGGAATATATTAACCATCATTTGTCTATTACATGGCATGTCCCAAGTGGGAAATTACTACCTACTAAATTTGCTGGGCAATATGTATTTCTAGGTTTCTACATCAGCATGTGAGACTGTGTTCCAGATTCGGGGTCCAAGTGTGTGCCCTGGGTATCCCATCACATGCAGATTTTCTTCTCATCCCCTTCCCAACCTACCCCATAGCTTCCATACCCTTGAAAACAGGGCACAAGCTTTGGGAACTGAGGCACTTAAAGACAATGGGCTGCTCTGAGTGATGGTTTCTGCCCTTGCAATGCCCCAGCAGATATTTGCATGTGTATGTTCATCTGTTCAGAGATGTAGCAAAGACTGGCCAAACTTACCCCAGCTTTTACATATCCAGGGGCTCAGTCATACTAAAGAATCTAAAAAGTGTCCTTTTAAACACCCTGAACTATTGCTTACACTGCTGATGGTGCCTCAGGGACAGTTGTCCCCTTGTGCTGGTTGGAACGAAGAACGCTGCAGTGCAGAGGGCACCAAGCAGCTCTGATCTGCTGCCAGAGCATGTGAGACACCATCCCCTTTGTGCCGCTAGCCTGAAGAGGACTTCCTAGAAGCACCCATGTAGATGTCACAGATAAGCCTCTCTAAACTGCTCAGCAGAGGTACAAGTAGTAAAAAGTTGTCTGGCTTGAGAGGTGGGAGTGGTTCCTGGGTTTTGGGGGGTCTGATGCTCACCGACACTTCAGCCGGTGGCCCGAATGTAGCCTCTGCTCCAGAACCATGCTGTGGCCCTGAGCACCTTGGGTAACCATATCTCCTGGTCAGCCCACTGCCGTCCAGGAGGAGCAGCCAAGCAGCCTGCAGCACACGCTCCTGCGAGCTGTCTCCTCCTTCACCAACCTGTCCGTTTTGGCCAGCATCCTCTGGACATCCTCTCCTGGTGCGGTCAGTCCTCCTCCCTACCAGCCATGTTATGGAAGCCTGCGTGGAGGAGTTTTCTCTTCAAGGCTATAATCCTGCTTCTTGGTGTCTACTGCGGATGCTCCTTATCTGGCCTCCTCTACTGTCTTTCCTGCTTGGTTCTGTTGGCAGTGCTTTTTGATCCATAGCACGTAAGCCTCAGGATCAGACATGTTTCAACGTGCTCCATCTCCCACAAGATACTACAGTCTTTTCCTAGTTTATCGCAAGCAGCTTTTGTGTAAACAAAAACAAAGTCCCAGATCTCCACAGGTGTAAACTAGACGATCAGCAAACATGATCCTCCACGAAGACATGTTGTAAACTTTAAATGAAGTGCTAACACAGAAATTGGTAACATTGTCTTCTTCCAGGCAAACTCATGCCAGGAATTCATGTGGTCTGTGAACTTCAAACTCATGGCAGGCCTCTGCCAGGCTGTTGTTGGACAGTAAGACACTGTGGGACTGCAGCTGGGCTGGAAACCTGGGCCTCCTCTTCCCAAAGCTAGCCCACAAGGGGTTTCCAAAAAGTCACCGAATGATCAGCCCATGTCCCAGTAGCGTGGACATTTACCAGCATGCAAACATGGATACTATGCAAGACAATAAGAGGTACTGTGTTTGAACAGGGCTCCTGCTGTGAGACTCACAGATACATTTTGAACCTCAGCTGCATGCACTGCAGCAGATTGGGTGCAATGATGGTGCCCATGATTTTAGCTTGTGGGGCCTGCCTAGCAGTCAGGCAGGGGAGGACCCAGCTCTGTCACAGGACAATGCCAGGCTGGGGAACCTGGTTCCTCTGTGCTGCCAGCACCACTCTGGAGCCATGAGAAAGACAGAGGAGATGATTGTGTACCAAAGGAGGATCAGAAAATCCTTGGACAAATGTGCTGATCTCAGCCCGTTATTTGCATCGAATGTGGAGAAGATATGGGCTAGAGCATGCAGCTCCTCATAGTGCCTGTGCTTTCCCACTAACAAGCTCAGAGTTAGCAAATCAGCAGCAGGGGCTGTTGCCCAGGAGGCAACCATAGCTGTAAAATGGCTACTTGGCCAAGCTGAATGGTTTTCAGACAATCAGTAGACTGCAGATGTGCTTAAGTAGCTGACACTCCCCAGATATACTGGTGCAATAAGTGGAAAGATTATCACTTCGTGCTCTCCCTCAATGGGACAAACATACCATTTTTCAGGTTTTGAACTAAAAATGTGCAGCAAGTCATGAAAGGGAAGTGTTTAACCATGGGGCAACAGAGCAAATAAATCAAATAGAATGGAACAAAAGGAAGGTCAAAACCCTCTATAGCAACGGTGAACGAAATCCTCAGCAGCCAGAGTGTTGTAGAGGTGCCAGCACTCTGGCTGCTCTGAGGCAACCACAAGCTCAGGATCTGGATCATCCTGTCTTTACGCCTCCATGTGCCTGCAAGGGGGTGAAATTATTTGGCTGCCAGAAAGGCAAGCTGAAGAGGAAGACACAAGCGCAACCAGGCTTTGCGCAGCTGCAGAGGCCTGCTGAGCACTACTTGCCACGCCTGAGGAGAAGCCTTTTCACAGGGCTGAAGGATGCTTTGGGACAATACACAGATAATATTGACTCTTAAGGACATGCAAGAGGAACATGTACTAGAGAAAAGATGGAGGGTAAATAAGGAAAGCATGAACTGGAGGCTATTAGGCAAGACTGGCTATTTTTGTAATGCTTTCAGGCAGATCCCATCCAGATAAATGGTGACATGTTCTCCTGGATCATGGCTACTGACTGCTGTGTGGGTCCTTCAACACCTGAATGCATCTTCATGACTTCCAGCTCCAGAGGGCATGTCTGACTATTCTCCCTTCCTAAGTGCCTAGGGCACTGTAAAGTCTCCCAGAGACTTGTGTATCTTCTGCTTTGTTTTTTTTTTTCCCCAGTGCTGGAAGCAGTGCATTAGCTGCACACCGGAGCACACCAGCTGTGTGCTGTGTGCTGGGAAGCTGAAGGTGTTGTATCTTGCAGATAAGAAATATAACATGGGATTCCTATGGGGTTTCTTTTTGGAGCTTAAGAGTTAAAGTCCCAGACATTTCTGAACTGACATCACCAGAGCTGCACGTAGCAAGTACCCAGAAGTGTCCTTCAAAGTATGATCATGAAAGGCAACATGGACTGACAATCCCATGTGGGGCCTGCTGGACTGAGGCTAGGAGGGAGAAGCAGAATTGGGAGTGTCCTATTGCTCTAATACCCATAGGGACCCCTAACTCTAAGCTCCCTAATGAAAAGACAGCTTAGTTATGCATTCACAGCCCTGAAGATGAATCCTGCTGGGTACACACTGGTCCTGCTCTTGAGGAACTGACTGTTCACAAATGCAGGGATATAGGAGCCTGCCATTTGTGGGACTGGAAGAGGAGTTTCAAAGCTTTATTTTTGCTGAAAGTTGCAGTGCTTTTATCAGGGGAAGGCAAGCCACATGTGCAATGTAATCAGGTACTATTCTTGCTCATCTGTGGGAGGATGAGTGGGTACAAGCACGCACAGGCAGCCGGCACTCTCTGCTCTGCTCTGCACGTGTGCCTTGCTGCCTGACTGCTGCTCACTTCCCTGCTAGGAGCAAAAGCCATATTAGAACCTGTTTTTTTGCCTAAGTATGCCAAGGTAAGTGGGAAGGGGGCTGCTTGGCCACTGACCAGTAAACTGCATAGCAGGCTGCAAGCAGGCGTTAGATGTTCCTGGTGCTCGACTCTTGCCCATGTCCTGGTACCTGGGGACCAGGATGGGAAGTTGTCTTGTCTCTGCAGTTGAAGCTGTTGGAGGCAGCATTCCTTGTCTCTGGAGATATTTATACAGACGTGTGACCTGGCTGTGGGAAGATGCTGATGGCACCCGCCCAGGCTCCTGCTGTGCCTGGTGGAGAGAGGCAGGCTCCTGCAACCAACATCTCGGCACACCCCAACAAGGCAACTCACTTTCTTGCCACTGAACGAATGACTCGGTGTGTCCCTGGGGCAATGCTGGTGCACAGCATGCTGAACTGGGAGCTGCAGTGCCGGTTGGAGTTGCTGGGAAGGGGGCTGTGCATGGCCTGGCACCTGCATGGCAGCAATGGGGTCAGTGCCTTTGCCAGACAGAGGGCTGAGGACTGTGAAAGCCTGTGGGTAAAATATGGGAACTGTCATCCTGGGAAGGAGAGATCAGGGAAGGGTTTCCTCCAGAGAGTGGAGAAGCAGTCCGCAGGCAGGCAAGCAGAGGAGACAGACCCACTGTTAACAAAATGGGAACCATTTTAGGTCTAGTCCTTCTACTTTCTGGTTTAGATTTAAATTGCAATGGACAGGCCTGTGGTTTTTATTTCTAGGTTATCATATGGCTGTGGCATTTTGAGGTAATTTTAGTCTACCTTCTGTGAACTTTTAATTACTTATCCAAATCTAAGATGGGGAATGTAAGGCTAAACTAATACTTTTCACATGCTCAGTCTAGAACAATGATTCAACTGCAGAGAAAAATTATTCTTATCACAGCAGAATGATTTCACCTCTTGTTCCTATTCTCCATGTCATGGTTAAAGACTTGTTTATGTTTCATAATGAATTTTCATTTTCAGGAAGTTTGAACTTGGCTTCAGAATTGTGCTCAGAGCTGGAACTCAGTATATCAAATCTCAGCTTGGAAACAAATCCCCATTTGTACAAAATTGCAAAGGAATCCAGTTGGCTGGAAGTTAGCAGTTGTTTAAAAATATGTTGTGCTTCTGCTCTTTAAAAATATAATCAAAAGGTTGCTTATATATAGTCTGTCACCTCTCCATAATTTAAGGGAAACAATTCACCTATCAATGAAAACCAACTGCTTTTGAGCTGCTTCACTGTACAGCAACCACAGTTAATATGATGAAGTGGAAAAGACCATCTTATTTTAATGAAATTGCTTCAGATATTTTGAAACAAACCCCTCTTGCCCTCAAAGCATCCTAGATGTAGCTAACCCCCAAATTGCAGGCATGTGCAGCAAAATGGCCAGTGCGTCTGCTCTGTATAGATATGACTGTTACTGTAATATAATCTAGATATACCGAGTGAAAGTTTATAGCTCTTTTAATTGTTGCTGTCTCCAACTACATCAACTGAATATCTCCTAAATAAAATAAAACTCAAATTGCCTTCTTCTATTACTGGTTCCAGCAGAACTTTTTGTGCTGTTAGGGGTAAGCACATGCCAAAGCGCGTTGCTGGACTAGACCTTGAATGTCTCAGGGTTTAAACTCCTCAGATGAACAGAGAGGAGGAACTGAAATCATTCAACACAGACAGAAGCCGCGCCTGCTTTAGGAGGTCTATTGTGTCTCTTAATTTAATGTAGAAATCACTCTAACTCTGCAAAATACAGTTTTCACTGTTGAAGTAACTTCTCAGCTATGAAATAATGAAAAGTTAGAAGAGTTAGCTGGACTGCTATGCTCGTCATCTCACCAGTGCAGACACATTCTTTACTGTATTCATCTATAGCTATTTCATACCTGAATTCCTGTATGTGGACCACATGCAGCTCGGGCTAGCAGTGATGGTGCTGCCTCCAGCCAATGGCCACAAGACAGCTTGTAAGAAATTTCACAGTCTCTAGTAAGTCTGCAGTGAATGGTCACCTCATCTGAAGAAGGATGAAGCTCCTGGCTGGCACAGGCAGCCCCCAGGTCTGATGTTTCAATGCACAAACCCTCCTCCTATCAGGGGCTGCCTGGACCTCAGAGGCACATGGGGTTTCCAGCATTTCCCGTTCCTTGGCACTGGGTTGTCCTCTGCCATGGGTGGCGCTGCCCCAGCCCAGATGTTGTGACACCCACCTCACCACACCCCTTCCCACAGGACCTGGTACAGCAGGCACCCGCTGGATAATGTCCTCCAGCAAGCACAGAGGAAAGCAGAGCGGTATCCGTCACACCTGGTGCTTGCTGGAGGCACTTCGAAAGGACCTGGTGCACAGGCAGCTTGGTGCTGAGTGATACGGTGTTAGCTGGTGTGTGTAGGTGTTGGTATTTGTCTGTGTGATCCTCTTCTTTTGATGATTTTCTGGGATAGAATTGAAGGAGGGGCAGATGGCATGGGCATGAATGATGTCTTCTCTCTCTAGTTCAGGAAAGCAGAAGAGCTGTTGGGAGAGGAAGCCACAGCTCTCCTGAACACACCAGTGTGGGAGGATGCTTTGCAGGGAGCTTTTGGGGTGAACACCACCAAGCTGAGGAGGGACTTGGCTATAGCTTCTCTGGCTCTAAGCAAGTGCTCTGACTGGCCACTGAATAGCAGAGAAGCACATTTTGGTCCAGTCGCTTGCTTCAAAAGTGCTTTTATTATGTCCTCTTTTTTTTTCTTTTAATTTGTAGTGATTGTGTCAACTCAAAAGAAGGCCTAGGGACAGACGTATGTGGAGGGAGAGAGTGACCAGCAGTCAAAAAAGGCTACTGGGACTGCTAGGATGCAAGGCATACACTTGCTACTTGTTTAGCTCTGGTTTTTAGATGCCTGAGTCTCCCTGGGCACTTCTCAGGCATAAAACTTGTGGAAAGATACATTCCTAATTTTTTAGCATCATCTGTTCTGTCCTGCTTTCTCCCAGTGCCCCCACCTGGAGAACCCTTGCCTAAGCGATATGAGGTGGTTGCAGGGGCATTGCTGGGAGCATAAAGAACAGATGGGGAGAAGCCATTGGGAAGGGCTGGGCATCCCTGGGGAGACCTGCCAGACCAACCTCTCCTTGAGAATAGGCAGGGGAAGCTGATGGCTGTCAGGTGCCTGCTGCCCTCCTCACCACGCACCCCACAGTAAGGGGTGTTTTTGCGGCGGAACTATCATGCACTCTGCTGTGTCCTGTGCAGGGACTTCATCAGGTCTATTGTGACTGGTTGTCTCCATGGGGGAACTGCAAAGTGGCATCATTCAGACTGAGTGTGACAAATTTTGCAGGGGAGATGGAGGACCTTGTGTGGGTCTGTATTTTCTTAATGCTTACAGGAGAGGGGCTGTGTGCTGGACACCTTTGGCAGCCCTATGCTCAGGAATTGTTTTTCATCCACTCTGCCTGTTAGGCTGTCTGCTGCAAGAAACAAATAATAAAACTGTCAGTTTGAGATTCCTGGTATTTATCAGCCTGTCCCCAGCCAGAGTGCTGAGATTATTCCTTGGGAAGACATAATAATTTCACTTTATTTACAGAAAGAGCCCTGTCCCTGCTCCCAGGTTTAAGACAGGCATTACAAGTGTTGGCCTTCTACAAGCTTTGGGCCCCAGGTCTGAAGGCAGGAGAAGCACGATGCTTGAAGAGGCATTAGGCAGGTCCTGCCTCAGCGCAAACAGGAATTCGAGGAGCTACTTCTTCCCAGGAGGGCACTTAGCAATGAGGAGGAGCGGATCCAGGGCTGGCCAAAGGCCCTGTGCGTCTACTTCACTGGCACACTTCAAGTTATTCTAAGCTGTGCTAAGGGGATTTGACACGCCTTCCAAGAGCTCCTTCCCTCTGTCCTATTGTTGCACATGGATGCAGCAGTGAATTTTCTCATTGAACCTATTTTTCCTCCCAGTGAAACAGCCGTGTGTATATCATCCAGCAAGAGTCACACGAGGCAGCAGTCAGTGGGAGCTGTGCACACTGATGGGTCTTCTGGTACTATCAAAAGCTCACAGGATAGGGAGCTTTTGAGGGGGGTTTGGGCATTTGTGTACTGAACTCCCTCAGGACCTTTTCCATCTGTGAATGTGCAGTCTCTCCATCTGTCTTTGAATAATGCTTTGCATAAAAGGATATTCTGGATGGGAACAAATGAATCTTCAGGCAACTCTAGAGAATGCAACACAAAAAACAATGGGCTGAACCAAATCTGGTTTCTCCTCCAACCTCTCTTGTGGCTTTTGATTGTCACTGCCTATTCGCTTACTGTTGCTTCTTTCCTGTGGAAAAAATTTGGCTGGTTAACCAGATTATCTGCATTGTGAAATGATAAATGACTTCACTCCAGTTGCCAACAGTCCATGATGCCTGGAAAATAAACCTGTGAATCCAAGTTGCTCTAACAATTTGCTGATTTCTTTGGGGAAATATGAACAAAATTAAGATGATGCTTATGTAATCACTTACTAAAGTTATGACTAATTTGCATCTTGGCGGAGATAAGAGGAGATAAGAAGATGTGGCATAAATTACACTCCTGTTTTTCTCTATCCATCTCTCTGGAGCCGGAGGGTGCCTGTGTGCAGCTGCAGAGGCGTGCCTCTGAACTGAGCTGCAGTCGTACTGCTGGAGAGGGGCTGCAGCCAGGCTAACGACTCTCGCCAGGCCCATGCTGGCTTGTGCTGGGCTGGCCCTCCTTCCCCATGTCCCTGGTCTCTCCCTTGCTAGGAGGCTGTTAGAAATGGCCAGTAGGAATTTCTCTGGACTTTTTCTGAAGCAGCTGCCAGAGGCAACCCAGCCTTTCTCTGCTGTGCTGCAGAAATCCTGTCCCACCCTGACAGGAGTGGCCTGGACACTCATAAATCATCCAGATGAAACCCTGTCTTCCTTATCAAGGCATGCACGATTTTAGAAAATTGGCATTCCTCCTTCCTCAACCCCTGAATTTTGTTTGGTTTTTTTAAGGTTTGTGCTTTTGTGTAGGTCCCCGCAGAGCCAGGGCCTGGCTGCTGCAGCGTGAGGACCAGAGACACCAAACAGCCTGAGATGATGGCTGTGGACCCAGACTCTCCCACCTTTGCTGCACCGTGTGAAAGCAATGTGAAAAATACAACTGCTTTTCAAGATAAGTAGTGAAAAGACCCTACCTTTAATGTTGTTATCTTAAGTGGTGCTATTGGATGCTGAAACACGTTAAAATATATGGGAGGAGGGCTTGCTTAAAGCTCCCCACTTCTGCTCTCCAGGGCTGATGTTTGCACTCTCCGTCACGAGCCATCATGGTGCACCGCCAGCCTGGTTTTCTGGGTCTCTCCCACATGCACCCTCCCTCCTCTCCAGCACTGGAGGTGACCTCACACCTTCCCTCACCAGAATATTAACTTGCATTTCTTTTATTTAATGTAGCCATCTAATGCCTTTACACACATTGTCTCCATCTCTATTCAATTTAACTGACAAGGAAGCCAACAGGTTCAAAAACTTTTGAGAGGGGTGTGGGACATAAACACTGTTTTTACAAAAGTGTAGTTTCTTTAGGAAGTTGGGCCAGAAATGAGGTTAGTGTACTATTTCACAGTGTTGTCTGTATTCTGAAGGCATGTCTGTACAGGGCGTTATGGTGCCTCGCTGGGTCCTGAAAAAGCTCTGAGTGAGGCTTTTAATGTGAATGACACAGAGTGTATAGAGATAAGCTTGAACATTGGCAGCATCTCCTCTGTTTGGGGCAGCTGTGCTACTTCTGCTTTGGGAGCCAGCTCATCCAGTGTTAGACTAAGGAGCTCTGCAGTACATTCCATTGTGCAATGCGGACATACCCAAATAATTCATCTGAATAGCAGAATTCCCTTGAAAGCTGCTCACCAAGTGTGGATTAGAGGCCAAATTTGAGGTAATTTGAGCAAGGAACTTCTAAAATGCAACCCCTTCTTTAAAAAAGTCATATGCCATCCAAATGTTACTACATTTACTGGCTGCACACATCTGGATATTGCACTGTGGCTCTCCAAGCTGTTATCAGGTCATCTACTGGGCGTATGGTGTTTGGTGTGGTATAGTGGTTGACACTCAAGGACCCATAAGTAGGTAATACTAGAACAAGTAATGGGGGTCTCTCTGGATTAAGGTGACAAGGTAAAGGAAATAAGGGTTGCGTGCACAGCAGGACATGGTTTATGGACAGCTGGAGGGCTGCTGGCAGCTCTGGGGATATGAGTTGCAGCATTGCTAACTTTCCATCTGCAAGCTGCAAGGGCTTCTTGTCACACTTCGGCCCTGAGAGCAAAGTTGTCATTCTTACAGCCAATGTTTCAATGGGCTCTGAAACCCACACACATGATCTGTTCTGAAAGTTGCTGTCCCTTAGCAGGGCCAGAGGATAAATTTAGTCCAGGGTCACTTGGCAGAGCATGTTGTCTAGATAACGCCTACCCCATGCACCTATGCAACTGCTTTTCATATCCAGATTGCTCTAAAATCTGCTCACCCTCAATAAACCCAAATACAGATTTGCTGCAGTAGACATGTTTGGGGGAAATGAGGAGTCTTTCTGTCAAAGGGTCCCTGAGGTGTGGACCTCAGAAAGAGCTGCTTACAGCATTTGCCAGACTCTCACAACTTTTGCAGTACATAGCACTGAAAAAAACAACCACCAAAACCTCCACAAATAGACCTTCTGACCTTGGACCAGTCTTCAAGTATGTCGTGTTATCACAGTCCAAATGCTTCACTGCCTCTGTTTGAAGAGACTTGGCATCTATTATTTCTTCAGAGACTCCTGGCTGAGGGACACTGAGCCAGCAGTGAACTCTCATGGGGCCCATCCATACCTGCAGTGTATGCAGACATGGCTTGGCACTGGCAGAGCTGTATGCTGCTTGTCCCTGAGCAAGCTCATTTCTGGGGCTGCCCTTGATTTACCTCCCTTCCTCCTTCCCCAAAGCAAGCCTGCCCCAGAGCAGCCTGTGGGGCTGAGTGTTGCCCTCTGGATGCACCGATCCTCTCCCATGCAGAAGTTTGCTCCTGGCATGAATGGCACCTGATGCCAATGAAAGGTGTGAGTGAGGGAAAGGTGCGCATGTGGGCAGATTTTTGGCAGCCCGTGGTGCCATTTCTTCAGCCCTCTCCCTGCCATGGTTCATATAGGCGGCACTGGGATGTGATGGCTGGTTTAATGGGAGCCACCAGACTGCATAGGAAAAGCAGCCCTGCTGCCACGCTTTTGAAGCATCCAAAAAATGAATTACTAGAAGGTAAAGAGGCTAGTGGTTGCTGATACTTTCCAGAACACGAAGTCAGTGCTTAAAGCATTTGAACTGTGATAACATGAATTAAAACTTCCAGTACCAGGAAATTCGAAACTTGCCTTCTGCAATACCACTTTCTCAACAACCTTAACTCTTCCCCTATATGAAATGCTCCTCCAGTCTCTGTGAGGTCTTGCCAGATTGCCAGATTGCCCCTTTCCCGAGTCTGTAGAGAACAATGTGGGAACATGCAGGAGTCCTGTGAGTGGGACAGGGATGACCTGCCTTGCTTAGGAAAAAGACTGAGTTTAAGTCAGATGTGATGAAACAGAAGCTAGCTCAGCTCTGACGGAGCATGGGCTCCATAAATGCCCATGGGCAGATGACAAGGACTTGGAGGAGCACCTATGCCTCTGAACCTCTCCACTCCTCACCAGGCTGTTACAAGTCACTTCCATTTGCTCCTGGAGCATCTCAAATGCAGAGCAGCAGTGTTTTATGACAGCCATAAATCATTAAGCAATTAAGCATGCAAGCTATAAAAAACATGTGCAAACAAACCTTGTGCAGTGATGTTTATGTAGAGTTTGAGGTTTGAAAGCTAGGACATTGCTACGTTCCTATAAAAACATACCCAGCACTGCACTGGAGATCAAGATAATCTGCATCGGGAAATACTCCTCTTTATCCCATGAGCTATTTTTATTGGCCTGACAAATACTCATTACCATAGTTATATGGAAGTTTGCAACCAGGGCTAAAGTTCAGGCAGCCAAGTCTTAGAAATGCTGGCACATTTTGTGAAGCAGGAATGCCAATTCCATCCCTGTTTATTCTAGTGTTTTTGTATTATATCCTAGCAGTCTTTATAGAGAATTTTGCCAATTCCCTTAACTTTTTCTTGTGTTTCCCAGGGACTGTGTATCCCCTTGGGTCTTTGCCAGGGTATATGAGAGCAGCCTGGCCTGTTGACAGAGCACCGTGGCAGGAGCCAGCACTGAGGGCTATGGCACTGGGCACCTACCTGAGGTCTGTTGGAGCATCTCTTCCAGTGGTTTGGGTTTTCATCTATCACTCGTTCTGCTGCTTCCAGCACTTTAACTGCTGTCTCTCCTCAGCTGCTTTGTGCTCTACAACCTTTACTAAGCAAGGGATGTCACCAGGTGAATTTGTGGACCAAATCTTTCTTACCTGCCCCAACAGCAATTGCAAAATGTGCAGGTATCTGAGTGCCTCCACTAAGACACACTCTTCTGGAGAGAGCATCTCCACATTAGCACTGGATCCTGAGACAGCAGGCCTCTCACTTCACCTTCAGACACCGAATTTTAAATGATGGATATTTTTAAGTTTAGTCTGAGATGAAATAACTGATACACATTTCTGGCACTTGGAGGGGCCTTCCTGAAAGGGCTATTTGATTTCCTTCTTTTGTTAATTTTGTAGGATACTGTATTACCTCCTGTGGTGCATGCACATGTGACCAGCCCTCAGGAGCCTGGTCAACCAGCTGGAATGTGGTTTCCTGAGCCATTGGCAGGGAGAAGCGTGCAGCCCTGGGGCTGCTCCCACCTCCTCCCTGCATCGCCTCCTGCCGCACAGCTAACAAGGCAATAGAATGTTCCTAGTTTGGGTTTGCCATTATTTTCCCTGCACTGTAGTATAGCAGAAGAACGAAGGGCAGATACTGGTGTCTTTGATCTCAGCACTAGGGATAATTATAAACAGGCTGGCAGAAACCCTTTGCTATATTAACCACACAAGTGTTTCAAAGCTGTGCAAAAACCAGAAAGGTGGGATTAAGATATACCCAAAATGAAACAGTTATATTAGACTGGATAGATTTGGTTTGTGCCAAAGCCCTCCCCACCTCCCACCAGCAAATAATGTTGCCTAATGGTAAGAGGTTGAAAATTTCCGGTCATGTTTGTAAAAGCTATCACTTCACTGAGTGCATTGATCTGCCCACAGACCTAAAGGGCCAAAGAACAAAGGTATGTTCATGCCAATGAATACAGTCTTCTGATAGTTACTGAACGTATTGGGCCTATTTCCCCATGTTCCAAAGCATTGAGATATTTGTCATTGTCTAATGTCCGATTCAGGGCCATTCTAAGGATTTACTTTAAGAAAAGTAGACACCAGACTGAAAGGGTATTTTCTATTTATTGAAGCATAGGGACAGCTCAAGGGAAGACTGCAAGGATTCAGGGCAACAGAAAGAGTGTGTAACCCAAAGCTCACCCGTGGGAGCAGTGCTGTTTTGTCATATCTAATTTCCACGGACGTAACCCAGGAGAGGTTCTCCCAGAGATGCAGTAGCACAACAATACCAAACGGGCTTGAGTGGGGAGGCGTTTGGGTTGTCTGTAGATTAAAATGTCATTTGTTGCATCACCAGGTTACACAAGTCATTTACTACCATGAAATGTTTCGCCGGCTTATGGTCTAAATGTCAGCTTCCAGCCCTAAGCCAGGGGCTCAGCGATGTTGCCTTCGGTTGAATGGTGTTAGCGAGATTAAATTTGACTGCATGCATGTAAAGATTTAATAAATTAAAGTCTGATATGCCACAGGCATGCAGGGTAGGGTGAAAATGTGTGACCCAGTTTTAAGGAGAATGATCATTGCCTTCCTCTCCTTTCAGGACTTAGACTTTGGGGTAGATTACATGCTTCTGTGTCAGAAGATTGCAGGGTCAGACAGGCCTGGGCACCAGAGAGGGCTTTGAAATGAAGCAGAAGATGCTGCAGGATCTAGTTAGGTTCAAAAAAAGCAGAAAGGCTGTTTCTGAGGAAGAGAGAGAAGAGCTGTGTCTCAGTCCATCCTTCTCATGGCTGTTTCGATGTTCTCACCAGAATAATTCAGCTCAGGAGCTACCAGTGCACCCATCTGTGATAAAGGTAGGTCTGCTGAGGGCCGAGAGAGGCTCCTCTTCACTGGAGAGGCATGCTTTCCCAGGCGTGGGCTTTCCGGAGGCACGCTGGGGAAAGACACATCCTGGACGACATCTGACTGAGGAGAGCACTGCTGCATCACCTCACCCAGCAATGTCCCACAGTAATTAAAGCTTCTAGGAGCACACAGTAGCAGAAAAAAAAGAAATCGTGGTAAAGATTTCAGAAGCTGTATAAAATGCACTAGAGGAGAGGCCTCCGCAGGCTGCAGATCATGTCTGAGGCACCCTGCGTGCCCAGGTCTCACTTGTGCTGCCTGCTGCCAAGAGGCCATTATGTGGCCAGTTTCCAGACTACTTGCCTAGGAGGAGCATGCGTAGCTAAACACATGTATACACACACACACATGTGTATGAATTTGGTCTGTGCTCAGAGTTCTCTGGTATCAAGGATTGCTATGTTACAACATAAAAACATTTAAGTAAAAAGTGTTGGAGTTGGCATCCTTGCTGTTGAAAAAGTGCTGCAATTTTGCCAGGCATCACTGGCTGAACTTTAGCCATGGATACAAACTTCCATACAATGATGGTAATGAGTATTTCATAGGGTGGCAGCTCAGAGGATGAAAGCTGCTTCCCTCCCAAGAGAAATTATCCCAGGTTACAGTGCTGAGTGTACTAACAAGGATGCTGCTGAATTGCGTTTTGCCCTGCTTTTGCACTTTTTCTAGGTATGACTTCTTTTTTGTTTTATTTTTTTTGATAGGCGCATTGAAGTTATAAAAAATCTTTCCAGTTAGACTTATCAAATGTTTTGCCATTTTTCTCCTGCCTCAGCCTTGACCAAACCTGGGGTATCTCAGGGCAGCAGCGAGCTGGCAGGAATCCTCTCTCATAAAGACGGCGCCAGGCGCCAGCTAGATGTGGCCCTCACGGCTCTTTCACGATGTGCTCCTCTGGATGAGAGTCTGGGCGTCTCGCTGGGCTACAGGGCCCCTGGGCTCCCAGGAGCTGAGAAGGGAAGCAGGGAGCCTGGAGCCTGGCCATCTTTACCTCGGAGTCATCAGATGTGAAGCTTTTTTTTTTTTTTTTAATTTTTTTTTTTTTAACCTGGCCTCTAGTTTGCAGCAGCAAAATCATTCCTCAGACCTGGCCTCAGCACACAGAAAAGCTCTTCTCACAAGGTTGTATGCAGGTTACACGCAGCTAGGTTTGCTGGAGGGGTTGTGGTGCAGAAGGGTGCTCCTCCCCTTAACGGTTAGATTAAGAGGACACAGGATTGCCAATATAGCAAAAGGAGCACAGAAACTGATCATCTACAGCCTGGGCTTTGGGGGTTGAGGGGTGGGGGGCTATTTTCTAGTTAATGCTGGCTTTCCTCTATTTTCAGTCAAATGTTAGGAATTGCTTTTATTTAGAGTGACTGAGAAACAGCTGTTGGCCCAGAAAGTAGTGGCTGATTTTTAAGTGCCAACTTTGTCAGATCACAATGAAAGGCAGGTGAAAAAGAGAATGCTTCATCCTGTTTTTTTTTTTTTTCCCTTAAAGCAAAATTCTTTCCCTCAGTTTCATCTGGGAAAGTTTGTACTTTAATGGAAAAATAATTGAGGAGTTCCAAATTGATATTGTCCTAACCTTGAATGGGCTGTCCACTGTGTTGCTATTCGAGAAAGAGGTGGGAATGATAGCATTCATACTGCTCAGCAGGGCTCAGGGAGACTGACCCCACCGTCCTGGGCTGGATCCGTAACTCGGGAAGCAATGCTTTGTCCCATGGCTGGAAGCTGGTGCCAACAGAGAAGGGGAGTAGCAATAACGTTGCTGGAGTTCAGCTGTAAAAATTAACTTGGAAAAGCAAGAATGCTGTAGAGAACTGGAGAAGATCCCAGGGGGGATGAAGTCTAAGGCAGAAGGCCTTTCAGATGAAATACAGACAGAAAATGAGGTTATCTGACGATCTGCAGGAAATCAGAATTGAAACATAGAGTGCTTGAACTCACATACAGGTTGGGGAGAAGTATGTGTACGCAATGAATACACTATATACTATTGAATACACTATATTAAATCCAACTTTTCCAGCCATATGCACTTGAACAAAAGTGTTTGCTGGAAAAGAGGCCAGAAAGGAGGCAGCAAAAGCAGACAGAACAATTCAGGGCAATGCTCAAATTAAAATAAACTCTTGGAAAAATGCCACATCAATAATTGCAAGAACATGAGAAAAATGGCTTCATTCTCCTGCTTGGGAGAGAAAGCAATGAGTCTGTGGTGAGGCTGCTAAACTAGAAATACGTTCTTGATAGCAATCTTATCTGCTCAAGTTTCTCCTGCACCTTGCAGCTGTTTTGGCACAGCTAGGAGATCTCCTGATGTAGTGAGTTCATGGCAAGATTACACTTTAGCAAGCAGTGGCAGGTTCAGACATGTTAATTGCACTCTGGCAATCAGGGTGATAGGGGAGCCTGGGGTTGGGAGAGCTCCTCCTTACACAGAAATGAATTAGGCACAGACTTGAAAAAGACGTCTGCATTTGTGTTTGATTATGGCTTCATATCTGCAAGGGACATTGAAGGGAAGCTGGATCATCACCTTTAGAAGCAAGTATAAAAAAAGACTCTATCAACATCAGCCCTTGTAGTAAGGCCAGTAGCAACTCACACAGGATTTCCTGTCAAAAATTGAATCCTGACAGAGTTCACATTTTTCGTATTCACTTACCGGTATATCATGTAAGACTTTTACATGTAATGAAACTGAGGATCCTTGTATTTACATTTTTTTCCAATACATTGACTTCCTTCTTGCTATTACAGTTGCTAATTGGAAGATTTTTTTTTTTGCATCGTGAGTCCTAAGAGGCTGCTAGAAAATTTGCTTGCTTTTGGATTTAATCTTGGATTCCCTGGGAGCACTCAGCACAGCTGTGCAACAAGAAAAGCATCTACAGGTCAGGAAACAACACTGTCCTCATGAGCTGCCTGCAGCAGCCTGTGTGTGAGCGCGATTCGGAGAAAGCTGTAGCCTTTGCCTGCTCAATAATCTCAGCAGATGCGAGCACTCCAGAACTGATTTTTAACTGTAGTGATATTCTTGATGAGATTCAACATACTTATTGTTGATAAAAGGTCTCCACTCACCTGTTTTCCTGTTCAACCTGTCCTGGGACAAAGCATTGCTTCCCGAGTTACGGATCCAGCCCAGGACGGTGGGGTCAGTCTCCCTGAGCCCTGCTGAGCAGTATGAATGCAGCGCTGTTACAAGTTAAAATAACAATGAAAATTCTTAAAAAATCAGTCTACTTTGAGAAAAAATAATCTCAAGTATCTTTTTTTTTTTCACAAGTAGCTACAACTGTGATTTTTGTTTAGAAGCCCTTCTGGCACAGTGTTACTCCCTTTTATAATTAATTGTTTACTTGTGTGCAACATCACTTATAGTAGATTAATGACACAGAAACCAGGGAGTCATCCCTGTAAGAACTGTTCTCGAGCTGGAACATTTCTGGAATTGAATCCTCTTAAGCTTTCAACAGAAAAAACTAGCTGCAAACTTACTTCTGGAAAACTAGAGTATGAGAATGGAAGTTTCCCTTTTCTTTAGCTCTTTTGCTTCCCTGTCCTTTCCCTGCTCTATATCATGTAGGTGCTATGGACCCTTTAGAAGTACCCAGTAAGAAACATGTTTTCTGGAACAGTATTTATTCTCATCAAGTTTTTACATCAAGATACTTGTTGTTTTCCTCAATATACAGTGAGATGAAACTTAGAAAGGTGCTGCTTCTAAGTTTAGAAGTAAAAACCACCTCTTCTGGGTCAACATGTTTCGACAGAAAGAACAAGGGAAAAAAAAGGAAAATAATTAGGGGCTTCTGGTGATATTTCTAATACTTGACACAAAGGATAGTTTAAATGATTGTATAAAACAATGCTTCTGTTTGTCTAACATGGACCCGTGTCCCTCCTGAGAAGTAGCTGCACAAGGTGGGAAGTAAAATGATCTTTGTTGTGTGGAGAAAGAAATTTGATAACTTTTGCAGATCCAAGTTTCCACACATTCCATCTCAAAAAAAAAAAAAAAAAAAAAAAAAAAAAAAGACAAAAAGGACATATTTATAACCACCTCCTGCATGAAACTCCAGGCACATTCTTGCAGCTATTCATTCCTGGTAATAAATGCCCCTGAACTGGTGATGAACTGCTTAATATTAAACTTAACTTCACTCTCATCTTACTGATTTGTTTTAAAGGTCTGAATAAAGTAAGCATGCTCACAGAGCATTGAAAAGAAGTATTCTGCAAAATCTTAATCATTTGGCAGTATGTAGGAGTTCATAATGCCAACATGTAATGTCTATATTTCATCTTCTGTACAGAATCTGACCTTCCCACTAATCAGTTCTTGGGAGGAAATCCTGAGCCATGTTGAAGTCAGTGGCAAAACTCACAGTAACCTCAACATTTATGTATGATGGAAGTAATTGAATCAGAGCAAAGCAGACTGATTTTTCCATGTAAACATATTTTATGCAATGATTATTTTATTCATTGATTATATGATGCAGTGACATTTGAATACTTTCTATTTATTCAGTCCTTGTCAACATAACTATTCAGTGTAAAACCTGTGGAAGGTAATTCCAGCCTTCAAGGTGGTGATTTTTTTAAAAACTAAACTTAAAACTGTCTGTCTAAGTCCAGTGTACAGATGTTAATTGTGAGGTAATTGCAATGGATACACACACATTACTTTGGCCCCGTTTACTGTTTGCAGATTGCTTTTAAACACATTATGAAGTCTTTGAATTTCACTCTTGTTCTAAATCAGACATGAGTTTCAAAAATAAATTGTTTTGGGGCTACAAATATTTAATAAATACTCATAGGTCAAATGGGTGAGCATGTCACAGAATGTTCTTTCACCTAAGAGAAGGATTTGAATTTGTCAAACTTGATACCCAACTTAATTAATGTCATGTGTCACATGACACTTGTACCTTCTTCTGTACAATGTGAACTTTTGACTAACAGAACCTAAACAAGATGAGTGGATGGTGATGAATTCAAAAGGTTGTAGGCAAGTCAACAATGCACCAAGGTGGTTTTAGAGATCTCTTAGAAAAACTTTATGGAAAAGCCTTTGAAAAAATGACAAGGAAATGTTTAGGAATAAAAACTGAGTTGCTCCTCCACCTGTTTATTGTGCTGAAATACATCTTATTTCATGCACAAAGCGTCTATGATATAGAGGGGATTAAAGCTAGGTGGGATAGGAAGGAGAAGATAATAGTCACAGAAAATGGAGATTTTACCTTAGGTAGTACCCCTGTTTATAAATAAAATGTGGTTTACTGATTTTTTGATACATGTTTTACTCTAGGTCTAGGGTAGCTATCCAAACTTTTTGAGGCATTGGAAAGAAAATACTTCCTTGCCATCCCTTTCAGTCTTTTCTCATCACTGAAACACTGGTTCTGTGGACATGTCCTGGCCCCCACAAAGGCAATGGTCTGGTCTGGTCTGTTCCCATAACCAAAACCCTCTGGTTGTCTCTCCATATGCTTGTTACTGTGAGTGTATTTATCATTGTTTACATCCATTTCATGTAGCCGTAAATGAGCCTTTGCTTCAGTTAGGGTATTTAGAGATGGTGAAACGACAAACAGCGTTCAGCTCTTTCAAACACAGGAAGCCAGGGCATCAGGAGGAGTGTGTAATAGGGTCTAACAGGAAATGGCCTCCTTGGAAATAGAGGTTTATTTACAAACACATCAAACACGAGGAACCCTGAGCCCTGGGGGCAGAGGAAGGGTGCCTTTTGTTCCATAAACATCCATTTGAACATCCCATGTCAGACCACCAGCCAGACTGGGGGTGAGCGGAGCCAGCTGGTGGTCCCCTTTTAGGTGGCAGACATGTGGTGGGTCTGATGGTGATGCTGCTCCAGGAGGGGTGATGCCAAGGGCTTGCACCTTGCACTTTCCTCATAGTACAGCTACAGGATGCCAGCAAAGGGCTTTGCTGGCTGGATCCCCAGATTGTAGGGGTTGCCTGCTTGCTGTGCTCATGAAAAATATTTTAAGAACATCTGGCCTTGTCTCAATTTAGGCAGGCACTTAGTGGGGGTGGATATTTCAGAAGGGACATATATGTTAGTGGAATACCTTAAAAAAAAGAGAAGAGGCTTCATGCAGACATGGAGTCCAACAGCTTTGAGCTTTGAAAAAGTCCCATTCACTATCTTTGCTGTTCCAGCAAAGCTGTGCTCGCAGGGTTAGGACTTTGCTGACTCCTTCCCCGGGAGCATCCAGAGGATCAGAGGAACACAGACAGTTTATGAATAGAGTGACCACTCATCTGATAACTGGTCATCAGAAGCTGCAAGATGATGGGATGATAAGGACATGCCAGGCCTATTGAAAAACATCCAGGCTAAACACAGCTAGCACACAACTGATACAAGAAAAGTCAGTGTTTCATCCTCTTCTTCCTCCCAGGGTGACAATGGGACTGTGTCTTCTTTTTTTCTCTATTCTAGAGCAGAGGGACATCAAGCTTTAGGCCACCAAGCCACTGTGTATGTGGCCAGTGCTTTCTGGGGGAAAGCCTCCTCTGTCTCCTCTGTGCAGCAAGACCTGAGGGTGTGAATACTTTCTATGCGTAGCTAAACCTGCCTGCTTTTTTTCTTTTTGCCTTTTCATTGTGTTTTCTGCCTGTTGTTTCCCCAGGTGTTGACTGCCTCAACCTTCTCTGCCCATCACTAACATCAGACTTCGCCTTCACTGGGGGCAGTGCTAGGGGTCTCCTAACAGACTCAAAAATTCCTTTCCACAGTTCCTTTGCCTATGCATCAGTTGGAGTACCTGTTTAGTTGACTCTTGGGGGTGATTGCTAAATCTGGGCATTTCTCAAGCAGCTGTGGGAGCCACAGCTGTTGCTGTAGGAAGCAATGGCCCCCGGCTCAACGTCTCTCCTTGCAAATCTCAACCTCTTTCTAGCCTCCCAGCATGGGGAGTTTTGCTGGGGTAAGGGCTGAATAACAGCTCCACAGTTTAGACCTACAAGCAATATTCATGAGGCTGTGATAGCATGGGTTTGCAAGTGTTTTGACCATCTTCCAAAAGCCTTTCGGCATAACATATTCTGGTAATGAATTTCACAGAGAGGTGCAAGGGATGCAAATAAGCAGATCCTCACCTATGACTACAGTGTATATTCATTAGAGAGACAGATTGCTCTATGTCCCACACAATTACAGAAAAAGGTAAAATGCAAGCAGGCAGGAAAGAAATTAAGGCAAGTAAAATCATTCTGTATTTTTTTCATTTAGACAACAATCAAAACAGCAGTGTTGAACAGTGGTCTGCTGTTTCCATTTCTCACTAATTACTTCTTTTAAATGAAGAAACTTCTTGGAATTATGGTATGTAGAAATTGGGGGCATTTCAAAGCTGCACGCCAGGCGAAGGGGGAGCAAGCCAAGATGTGATTTCTATTCCCACTGCGTGTTGTCTGCAGGACCAATTGCCTGCTTCCCACTGGTGGACTGTGAAGGAGGACTGGCTGTCCTGGTGCCTGCGCAGCGCGCAGGGATGCACAGCGCCCACCAGCTAGGATGCAATGCTTGCTGAGTTGTTCTCTGTGCTGGGCTGCATCTTGGCCTTCAGGTGCAAATCGAGATCAGGTTTCACATCCACTGGTGTGACTGTCTCAAAGCAATGGTTTTCATTTAAAGCCTGTCATTTCTGGGAGAGATTTTTATTTTGCAGGTGAAAAATATGAAGGCTTTTTCACCAGATGGGGGGATCACAAGAGGACAGGGTGAGGATTTGTGATGTGACTCAAAATGACTGACACATGAATGTTGCACATTCAAATTAAAAAGCTTTTCAAAGGAATCAGTGAAAAAACCCCACATATAGATTTGCACAATCTGGTCAACAAGAGTGACCTGATCTGGTGCTTTCAGCCATTATCTGCCATGGGATTAATGGGTGATTGAACCATCATCATCCTGCCAAGACTAGTGAAGTATCGTTGTCAGCAGCTAGCGGCCATCTGTTCAGCAGAGATGTAGTAAAAAAGCATAAAGAAATTAAAATAGGGGAAAGCAGAATAAAAACACAACAGTTGGTTACTTCATATTTTGAACTTAAAAAAACCTACATGCTTATGATTTTCATAAGAACATTTTTCCCAGACTATTTTAAAAGACAGTGGCATGAATAACCCTAATAAGAATTTCAGAAAAGGCACTTTCTTTAGTCGATATATAATCTATATAAACAAATCATAGACAAAACATAGCCACGTCCTTTCAACATTTGATTTTTCTTCTGATAAGAATGTGGAATTGTCTACATTTTTGCCTCTCAAAAGAATTGTTTCTAGTCATGGCCCTGCTCAGACATAACTACTCAAACTTCACTCTTCAGCACTCAGAGGAATTGCTTAACAGTATCCCAAAGACTAAACCTGCTGCAAAGCAGCTTTGCCCATTCCAGCCCAGCTGAAGATACTTACCAAAATTTCAAGCATATGATTTAAAATATGCTTTTGTAAGGAAGACAATTATAATGACATGTTAATTATGAAATGGATGTAACATCCGGGATAAAACTTGTTTTTGTCCTTTGAGGTGAGTGAACTCACCAGAACTTGCAGGATCAAAACAGAGGCCACAGTACCCTCAAATAAATATTATTTAATCTGAAGAGCAATATTCAGGGATGTCAGCAGTTCTAACTGACAATTAGGAAGGCTCTGCCAAACCTGGGTAACAAATCAGTTATTAGTAGAGGAGTCAGACGGTGCTAATCTCTTCACCAGCTAGTCAGCACTTTCAAACAGCCTGTGGAGATGGCAGATGCTGTTTACTTAGCACAGACGTCTCATCTACTCTTTCAGAGATGCTGGGAACAGTCAGTGGTCAAGAAGCCATGTTGGTCCCTCTGATTAATAGAGGCGTGTAAGCGTCCCTTTGTTTCACAGTATGCTTTTCTCTCTTTGTTTATGTTGTCTTTGTGAAGTTGCATCCTTTTGGATGTTGAGTAGATTCCTTCTTCTTTATTCTTATATATACCTGTCCCTTTGGCTTCTTGGGTGGAGAAAATGTTGCAATAACGTGGTTGGGATAGTGCAGTCTTGCCAGGTCTGCACAGCAAGCCCACACCCAGAGCACCCTCAGCAGAGCTGCCCCCGCCTTTAGATGTCTCTGCCGAGGACAGGGCATGAGGAAGCTGCTGCGAGAGCAAGGCTGGGTGAGCACAGGCAGTGGCATTGTAGCCATACGGGGCTTCTTCATCAGGGGCAGGGCACACCTTCGCCTTGTGCCAGGGGATGAAACATCAGCACAGCCTGAGCGCCAGCAGGACGACATTATCCACCACATCAGCTCTGTTGCCTCTCCTCACCACATTGGCCTCTTATAGCCAAGGACGATTTGAGTTATTATTGATTTTTTGGCCAATGCTTCCTGGACCAGCAAGGCAGGGTCAATTGCTGTGCATGGGGCTTCTGAAGTCAGGGTTGCAACTGGCTTTGGTGAGAGGAAGCGTGGGGACATGTGCACACCCCTGTCCCCAGCCTCTGCAAAACAGCCAGGCATGGGTCTGCCAGGAGTGAGGAGGCACCCCTGCATGTGGAGAGGAAGAAAAGCATCTTCTCTGGGGAAATAACAAAACCAGGAATTTCCACAAAATTGTGGCTTTACGTAAATGCAGGTTGACAAGGCAGTGGCCGAGAAAAGTCCTCCCCCAGTCTCCTTGCACTCCCCAGACAGCCCATCCCAGGAGCAAAGCTGTGCAGGGGTAGCACGCTAACTCCCTTGCTAGAGAAACCCCGGGTTACTTCCTTGCGTGTAGCTGTGCTGCAGCACATGGCTATGGACTGGGGCCTTGCACTCCACGTTCACTGCCCCTCGTTGCTTAGGGGCAAAATAATTCCTTCTGATTCTTGATTATTTCTGGCATGAAATTTATTGCCTGGGGTTTAATTCCCACTTGTATATGCTGTCCCACTGCTGAGACTTTGCTCAGCATTACTTTGTCTCGGGGCTCTTTCAATTGAATCAAGCGGCTTTGTATTACACTGAAGCCTTGGGAGCGAAGGCCTTCAGCAGTGTCAAATGCATGTACATTTAATTAAAAGTAATAACTGCTGCAAGCTAACTCGTAAGAACACACAATATTCAATAATACATTATCTTCCAAATGTTCCCTGTGTGCATTTATTTTTCTCATTTTACCAGAGGGATCCCTTAATATTTTAAGCTTGGAAAGAAATTCGTTGGATTTCATGTTTAAGATCTCTATCAGTTGAGCTTTTTTAAAAAAAAATTGAAACCGTACAAGCTCATGTGCATAAAAGATATTATCAATTTTCCTAACCAAAACCAGAAAAAAACAAACTCAGGGCATGGGGTAGTTAATGGATTCAGATGGTAGCTGAGGCAAAATTTCTTGTGATGCTCTGTGGAAAATAATGTATATGTGCCATGTCCAAAAAAGCTCTTTGTCCAAAAAATGGTTTATCTCTTTGTGATGGAAGGCTAGACGGGCATAAATTGTTGCAGTGACCTTTTGCCCCATGATATTACTGAATTATGTTGGAGCGGAGGTGGATTTAGGGATTTAGTAAATGGCAAACCCCTCTGACCTTAATTACTTTAATGCCTCCTTTAATCCCATCAGAACCATGCAAATGAAATGCACTTCCTGCATTCAGAATAGAGATTGCTTGGTCAGTTTTAAGCTGTGACCAGGGCACATAATGTTAAAAATGTAACAGAGAGACATTCAGGCCACCTGTCGGGCAGCCCAGCGTGGGAGGGACGCAGCGCTGTGCCGAGGGACTCAGGTGGCTGGCGGCAGGAAGGGCAGCATGGGGCTGCTACGTCTCTCCTGCCTCTTGCGCTCACGGGGCAGATTTCTCAGGAGAGGTCGCCAGAGCAGAAGCTCGAGCTCTGACTCCTTTGACCTAGTACCACAGAAATATTCAGAGCTAACCTACAAGTTGTCAATGTGAGGGGCATATCCCTACATATATAGGGGTATGTATGCACATATATATATACACATACACATATGTTTGCGTGTGTGTGAGTCCATACATTCATAGCAAAGGCTATGAAGAGCTTAGGGTATTTGTATCTACCAAGGAGGTTGAGCACAAACATTAACTTTGCTGCTTTTTTATATGTCTAGGACCTAAATGTGTCATCCTACATACATGATTTTTTTATGCCTCTCCCTGTTTAATATATACTAACTCAAAAATATATATGCAATGATCTTGAGGCATTGAGTTGTTGCAAACATCTCACTGGATGCCCAGAGATTCATATGTCCCTCACTTTTTCTTGAGTACCATCGCAGGAGGCAGTAGTCCAGGCTCAGCCATGCACTTTAATTTTTTTTTTAACGAGCCTGCATCTACTTTTTCATGGCAAGAGCTGGCGTGTCCCTGAGGACAGGCATCAGGCAGTCGTGTATCCCTGCCTTTGGGGCTGCGGGTAGGACATGCTGCACTCCTGCTTCAGTTCCTATGCCCTTGGAAAAGGAAACGTGGGAGAAGGAGAATGGCAGTAGCATTACTCTCAGCATGCTGGGAACGATTACTTCATCACGGGAGGATGTCTGCAGAGCAGTAAATATCTCATTTCTAGTCTCGGTGCTTCTGTTTTACAGGCACTGTTTGTGCTTTTGACATGCATCGCAAAAAATGCAGTTATCCTGAGTTTAACAAAAGGGATATAACCTGCAATTTATTCCATTTTTAGCTGCTTTTCATGCCTGCAGCTTTACTGAAGGCACTTGCTATTCAAAATCCGTTACAGAAGAAATCAGTTCCTGCAAAAAATTATTGACCTGATGATTGCGAACTGCTTGTTCCAAGCATATGACATACAAAGTATATTAGTAACACTTAACTAGACACAAAGTAATGCATAGAAATCTTTCTGCTGTCTTGCTGTATGTGCATAATTCCTAAAATAAGATTTTGACTGCAAACAGGTACAATTATGAGCTTATAATTAACTTTAGTAAAAGTTCTGTCAGGATTAATTCAAATTCACTTCTCTTTGATAATGTGCTGCTAGTATTTACTGGAACATTTCTAGGAAGTGAATTCAACAAAGACTTGAATGCAGATGACACTGATTTTGCTTTACCAAGGCTAATTTTTGCAGGACTTTTCAGATACTACTCCAGTTCTATAATCATATTCGGTTTTGAGAAGGATGGCAAAGAAAATCTGGAAAATGAACTCACTACTGAGCCTGACACATATTGTGATCAAAGAAACCTAGTGCATGAAATGAAATGAAATGAAATGAAATGAAATGAAATAATAAGATAAAATAAAATAAAATAAAATGAAATGAAATGAAAATAAAATAAAATAAAATAAAATAAAATAAAATAAAATAAAATAAAATAAAATAAAATAAAATAAAATAAAATAAAATAAAACAAAACAAAACAAAGCTACCAGTACTGACTACATTTGGGCAAATGATAACAAATAGCCAAATGACAGCATATACAGAACTTTGCTACACTTCACAGCGGGTACACAACAGCTGGATAAGGGCTCCATTCTTCTGAAAAAGATTATTTTTTTCAGTGGATGATGTTTGAGATTAATTCAGTGGAAGCTTGGAAAGGAGCGATAAATCTGGGATTTGAGCTATGATACTTCAATCATATTAACTGAGGATGGCCAACATAGCTCTGAAGAAAGGATTAGCAGTTGATGGCATGTGGCTGCTAAGCTATGGCACTGCTGTGGAAAATATATTAGGAAGTATATGTTACTTCCCAAAATTATACCTCACCTTCAAGAGATGTTGGCATCACTGAGATATCATTGGAAAATCAAACTGAGTGTAGTGTCTGCAGCTGCAGAAAAGCTGAGGAACAGCTTAAAGCCACTATAGTCCTTCTTCCCTCACTTCAGGATCCTGCTTGAAACACCACATAGAGGTGAAACACAGTGTAAAAGCAATAATACTAGTCAGTATTGTCTGAAGCAGATTGCAGATGAGTCTTCCTATTCCCATTGCACTGTGCATTGGGAAGAGGAAGAGGCTCTGACTCCGTTGGGTCGGTCATGACACTCTCCTGTGCAGAGCTGGCTGCAGCTCAGGTCGGGAGGAGGAAGAAATGCTGTGAACATCAGCAGTCTGCTCTCAACCTGGTGATGCTGGGACAGAAGTCACTGCTTCCCCACCGGACCAGGTGGTGGGTGGAGCAGGATGTGATGATTTCCAGAATACAGAAATTGAAGACAGCAATGAAAAACACGGCAGGGGGAGAGAGCTTCAAAAGAGGTAATAGCAGGAACTGAGAGAGTTCAACTCATTCAGAAAATGCTTGCACACTATCTATTTATCCACTTCAAGATACAGAGAAGTCAGGTGAAGGAGTGTGTTTCACATTGGCTTATCCAAGGTAAGACAGCAAAGAACGACTCCCTTGTCCTATCCAGATGTGCTGGTAGGGCAACTGGTGCAGGATCAGGCTGTCAATGGAGAGGTTCAATGCCCTCTTACGTGAGAGTTTCAGTGGAAATAAAGCAAGAAATTCATGTAAACATGAAGAGCGGAGCAAGAGGACATGCGAAAAGCCTGGGGTCAGGGCATATGTCCAGAACAACCTGCCTTGGCTGTGCTCCCTGCGAATGAAAGTACTCTGGTGCCTTTTTGGCCATGTGGGACCAGGAGCCATGCTGTGGGCACGCTGTTCCTAGCAGAGCCTCCTGGGGGGAGCTCCAGCATGTGCACAGATGCACACAGGGTGCGTGTGCGCATGCTAAGAAGTGGAAAACAGAAGCAGCACTTCACTTGCTGTCATTGCAGATTTTCTTTGCATCATGGCAGAAAGAGATGCAAAATAAGGTAAGAAAGAGCCAAGGGGTGTCTGCCCACCTAGCCACAGGGCAGTGCAAGGACTATGGCCTTCTCCTGACTCTGCAGACCAACTGCCTGCTGCTGCCAGTCCTGCCTGGCATGGCTGTGTCCCCACTGAAGAAGAAGTGTGGGTGCAGCTGCAACCCAAAGCTGTGGGTTGCAAACAGCCGTGCCCAGCCAGCCTCATTACTAGCCAGGGGTGCTCTCAGAAATTAATGACTCTTTGTCTCAGGCCAGACCAGCTATCCCACGTGACTGTGCTCAGGCCGATACCTCGAGGCCAATCTGCTTTAGCAGCCTCTAGATGTTGGTAGGCTTTTGGCCAGATCACCAGCTCTGGCCCCTGTCCAGCAGCCAGCTGGCCCGGTGCTGTTTGGGAGCCTCTGTGTGAAACTCAGGCCACCAATGGACACTGGCCGCACAGACACACTGTCCAAAACCTGCCCTCCTGCCCGCACCCTGCAGCTGGGTGGCCGGTGCACAGACCGTGCAAAGAAGCTGCTGGAGCTGTTAGCATTTTGCAAGCAGATGGCACCTGAGAGGCACCAAAACCCCAACACAACCCCACGCACTCCTTCCCTAATTTGCTTTTCACCCCAGGAGGTAATAGCTGTGTGGGAAGGTGATGAAGCTGTTACATTCACCCACTTTCTCCTTCCTGTTTGGTCTTGCCTTTGCGACACGTCTCAGCAGATTTTGTCTTTTTATAACTTTCAGCCTCCTCTGACAGGTCAACCTCAACATCTACCCGTCAGATAATCAAGGCCTCCTCTCGCCTGTTTTTTGCTAGGTTAGCCATCAAAAGGCCAGGCCTGAAAAACAATTTTGTATCTAGATTGCATTAATTTCATTGTTCTGCTTGGAAAACAGACCGTTTATTTGTTAATTGTTTTTAATACCTTGCTGATTCAGAGTTAGACTTGCAGGTGCCGGTCTTCCTTTCCTTCCTGCAGATGAATAAAGCAGAGAGGGCTACCACAAGAAATAGCAGAAAAATGCAGCATGTGCCAACCCTTAGAGTGAAACCAAGTTCATAAGCTGTATATATACCAACCAGTAGCCAATCTTCAGAAAACCAAAGCCAAAAACCTAATTCCAGATAAATATCTTCAGCATATTTATACACAAAAGCAATTTTGTGTATAATCAGTAGTTATTATGTGAACTCCATAGCAAAAAAAAAAAAGCTGCCTGATTTCACTGTGTTTCCACTCATTTCCAGTAAGACTACAGCTGAAGTGACAGATGACTCAATGCTAGTGACGGTGGTGACATCTGCCTTAAGGGTCTTTGAGTGTGACAAAATGGGGAAGATTTGTGAACCCAGGTTTTTCCAGCACTGCTGTGAGTGGTTCAGTAAACTCATTGGTTAACTCCTGTAAGACTCATTCAGAACATATATATATATAATCTATATATATATAGGTTTCAGTTTCATTTAGATTCTTCAAGCTTTTCTCCTCACCTATTTTTAACCTAAATTTTAAATGTCTTTTCCCCTCTTAACTCTACAGAAATCAAAGCCTGTTGCCCTGGAAAGTCAATTATTTTCTGTGTCTCTCTAGGCACCCATCAGTGGTCTCAAGCACCTTTGAAAATCCTCTGGGAGCAGAACTGATTTTTGAACTTACTTTTATCTTCCTTGTTCCTGGCTTTAATCAGTTAAGAGCCCATCTAGAGTAGCTGCCTGACTCAGCTGACACAGCACTTCAAGTATTTTAGCTTGAGAGGACAGTGCATGATACTGACACCCTTCGCCTATTATTCAGAGCTGCTGAAGCGCAGCTCCTTCTCTGCCCAGTGGAGAGAAGCAGTTCCAAGCTTCCTTCCAAGCAAGGGTACATTCCTGTTGTGGTTTGCACCCAGGCTAGAATGAGAGGTTTTGCTAGACTGAAGAGTCTCATCAATTTTTAATGTTCTTGTTATTCCTAAGCCTGCATCTTGTCTTTCCTCGGATCAGTGGTGGACTTCTTTTTTATCAATTGGCACACAAAGCAGGTCTCCTGAAAACAGCCCATGGCCCTTCTGCAAATTTTATGTGTTCCCTGGCCCCGGCTGTTTCAAATGTGTGGGCCAGCTGCTCTGCAAAAGTCTGCATGGAGTCTGGAGAGCCACTGACCATGGTTAACACAGCAGTGACCACAGCTCTGCTTGCATCAGCACATCTTCTCACACTATCTGAGTCTATGAACTTAGTCTCTCCCTCCTTCCTTCCTTCATGAATGTATTTTTAGGAAGGAAGTTAGAGAATTTAACCCTGAGGAAAATACATATTATCAAGAATAGATTTAAGCCATGCTTTTTAGCAAATGACCTAGCAGTCTGAAGTATTGCTTTATTAGACTAATGATGATCTTAACAGTAATCCTCTGGTTTTGTGTAAACCTGACAGATCAAAAACTTGCAAAAATGTCCCACCTAAATGGCATGTATGTGCCTGTGTGTAAAGGGGGTCTCTTTGGAGAAGGCAGATGTCACATGGCCCATGAGAAAATAACATTTTGTAAATGTTGGTTGGATAGCTGTTAACAAAGTGATGGACCTCACTGGTAATGAGAACTAATGAAGCTGGTAGGTTCAGCTAGGCTATATAATGCTCTATTTTTAGAGTATTTATTTTTATTTTTTCTTGAAAGAAAAAATCTATATTTACCTGGCATCTGCCTCTTCATAAGCTCTCTTGCAAGCTCTCCCTCCCTTACAGTGTCCACCCTTGTTTGTGCTGTTCTGCTCCCTGATTTCTTCGGCACTTAAGAGCTTGTGTGGGGGTGTTGTTAAACCACATGTGAAAAGGAATCCAGTGAAATACTGTACAGCCTAAAAAAAATGGAGCACAGCCAAAGTTAGATGGTTTTAACCTGAAAAAAAATGCTTTGAAGCACAGTTTGCAAGTGAAGGAGAGGGATTTTTTATCCCAACTCAGTACATGCTGCAGGGCTTTGACCTTTTACATGGTACCAATAGTCAGTCTTACAGGGGATTCAACTGACTTCTTACCCAAAGTTAGACTTTGTTCATGCCTTTCTACAGACATAAAATAGCTAGACCTGTTCCTGTGGCTTACCCTACACAGAACCTGCAAAGATTTTAGAAAGCCCATGCTGGGATTCTCATTGTCATTTACAGACAGAGGGCTGTCTAGGGACTCTGCTGCCTTGTCTAGCAGTTGCTGAATTTGGGCACAATGGTAGCCTTCAATCTTCAACCTGTGGTAGTGGCACACTGCTTCTCAAGTTTGCTCAGAGGATGGAAAGGTGGTGGAAAACCAGCTGGCTAGGGAAATGGAAATGAAGTTTGGCACACAGCAAGGCTCAAATGCCACAGGACATGCTAGTAAATCAATCAGCAAGAAGGAGGTCGAGCTGATTGCTGCTGTGTTCAGATGACCATTCAGTGGGGTACCAACCTTTTGGGCCATAGCCAGCTGCGACAACCACCCCCAGGGCCGCCGCATCACAACTAAGCCTTTTGTAGCAGTTTCGTAACCCTGTGTTTATTGTACTGGAGATGGAAGAGAATCCATGCTGCGGGAGTTAGGAACCAGTGAATCTGAAAGGTAACCAAAAGCCTGCTACCTTCAGAGCAGCATCCCGCATTTGGAAGGACGGATTTCTTGGGCAGTAAAGCATGTTTCTGTAGAGAATGTGCTCTTGTAGTCTGCATCCATAGTTTCTGTATTAAGATGCAAACAAAAGGAGAAAACTGTCTTTATATCTGAATAGACAGGACAAGAAAAATGAAGCAATATGCAGTAGCTTGTCTGAAGATACTGACTGATGTTAACAGCAGATACAGAATGGGGTTTTGAGGTAATGAATATTGTAGAAAAATTTCAGTTAATAGAGAAATCTAGAGGTCATTTTGTCTAACATTGTGCTCCAAGCAAGAGGTTCGAAGTTAGTGTCGCTAGACATAAATAATACCCCTCATTTGTATGCCAGCATTTAATTTCTTAGGTATCAAGAATTTTGCAATGCATGCTTATAAATTACTACATCCACTACCAGAAGTCTCTGGGCATGAAATCCATGGTACTGTTGCAGTGAAGTGCCATAACTCCTTAGCAGTGTGCAGAGAAACTTCCCACAAGTTTAACAGGCACTAAAAAAGTATGTCATTTCTCTTCTTCATAAACTATTCATCTCCCTCCAGTGTATGCCATCTCATTGTTCATTATATCTAATTTGCATCATGAGACTTTCTTTTCCCTGAAAATAGGAGGTAGTTAGCATTCTGAAAAAGGATAACTTCCTAACAAAATCTCTAGGAAAATCCTATTGTTTGCTCTAACTTCAGACCCTGCTTTCTTTTATGGAACAGAAAAGACTTATTGAATCACAGAATCATAGAATGGTTTGGGTTGGAAGGGACCTTTAAAGGTCATTCTGTTTAACCCCCCTGCAAGGAGCAGGGACATCTCCAACCAGATCAGGTTGCTCAGAGCCCCGTCCAACCTGGCCTTGAATGTCTCCAGGGATGAGGCATCTACCACCTCTCTGGGCAACATGTTCCAGTGCCTCATCACCCTCACAGTAAAAAATTTCTTCCTTATATTTAGTCTAAATCTACTCTACTTTCGTTTAAATCCATTACCCTTTGTCCTATCACAACAGACTCTGCTAAAAAGTTTGTCCCCATCTTTCATACCAAGCTTTTAAACAATGAAAAGCTGCAGTAAGGTCTCCCTAGAGTCCCCTCTTCTCCAGGCTGAACAGCCCCAACTCTCTCAGCCTGTCCTTGTAGGAGAGATGCTCCAGCCCTCTGAACATCCTTGTGGCCCTCCTCTTGACTCACTCAAACAGATCCATGTCCTCCTTATGTTGCAGACTCCAGAGCTGGACACAGGACTCCAGGTGGGGTATCACCAGAACAGACTGGAGGGGCAGAATCACCTCCCTCAACCTGCTGGCCATGCTTCTTTTGATGCAGCCCAGGATGCGGTTGGCCTTTTGGGCTACAAGCGCACATTGACAGCTCACGAGGAGGGAAAAAAATATCTCTACAAAATCTTCAAATGTAAGCCAGTACAGTCTTAGTATGTCTCAGCTATGGAAGAACATCAAAGGTCTCACTCTGCCCTTTAACAGAGCAATCAAAAACAGTTAAACAGAGTGCTAATTATCCTCCCGGATCCATTTTTTTTTCACTGATTGTAATGCATTATCTAATTACAGGGTTCATTTGTGAATTCTCATTTGGCATAGAGCCTGTCATTTCGGAGATGATACTCAGTAGCTTTGACTTGCAGCAAAAATAGAAAATGCCCTTCTCTGAGATGAAAAACTCTGCTCACTCTTGTCAGTTGGAGTGTGGCCCAGGCTGCCCAAGCACCAGCCCACTGGTACATGGGCTGCACGGATTTGGTCAAGCCATAATTGAAGCAACCCAAGAAGGGTGATGGCTGGTAAAAAAGCCCCAGAAGAGTTAAAAAACCCTCAGAGTTCAAAGGGAGCAAAGCTATATTGAGGTATGTGCTCAATATCCACAGAGTGGGAAGGCTTATCGGAGCACCTTCTGCTCAGGAAAGGAAATCTGCTTCTTGGATAATTCCTTAGTAAAGACAAAATCTGGGCAGTGATAGGAATGCTGCAAAAGCCAATGTTGAAATTGGATGTAGTCACGTTTTCCTTTCCTTCAAAAAGAAATACCAGACAATTTCTTTTGAGTCACTGGGCAACCAACCAAAATGGCCAAATGAACATTTTCTAGATATCATTATCGATAACATATGACTGGCACTCCAACAAGTCCACACTCTCCTGGGCTGGGAGATAGGACCCCCTCTGTGAACGTGGAGGACTGCGCACTCCCCAGCACTGCCCGCAGTCAAATGCCGAGATTGTGAAACGGGGAACGCCAGTCCTGTCTTGCTAGCTGGCATGGGAACTGTGGTGGAGATACGAGTAACTTTGCCTTCCAAGTACAAAATGATTGCTGGCAGTACACCGTGAACATGTCAAACTTGGGGGAATATATTAAGAAAAGGCCCATCAGTGGTTTTCTCTCTTTAAATGGTAGCCACTGAAAAGTTATGCAAACACTTCAGCTGTGGAATATATAATCTGACGTCTGGCAGGGCTCCTCTGTTGATCCAAGGAGTGAAGTATGCAGGGGATGGCTAGCAGTTGTTTCAGTGCTTATTCAAAATGATAAACTGTATTAGACATGTTTTCTCCCCTCTCGCTTCTGCTCTAACTCGGTCCCTCCCAGTAAATAAACCAGATTCCCTGGTTTTCTAACAATGAAACACTCTTTCAGCCGCCACAGGCTAGGGCAGATGGAGCTGCAGAAAGGAGCCAGAGAGGGAGCATGAGCCTGTGGCTGCACTTGAAATGAGCCCAAACCAGAGCCAGCTATCTGAAACACGCACCCAGGCGAACATGGTTGGTTTTAATAAAACAGCTGTCTGATCCAAGCCACTTGAGTTAAGCAACTGGCCAAAGTGGTGCTGCTAAATCAAAATCATTCCTATTTCTGCCCATTTCTCATCAAAATGGATGGCTGAAAGCAGAACCTGTTCATGGATCCTGCCCCTGTTGCTACAAGCCTTGGGGTCCCAGTCTGACGTGCTCTAGGGGCTGATTTTGCAGCCTCTTTCCTCACCCTCTCCTCTTCTACTGGCGTTCTTCCCACAGCCACCAACGTCTGCCTCCCCACCCAGCCTCAGTAAAAAACTAGGCGGGAAAAACCTCACAGGTCGTGTCTCAAAAAGTTACTCAGATTTCACTGGTTGCCTGACAAGGTATAAAGGACAAACAAAGAAACCACACTTCCCACAGAAGCCCCTGTAGCACCTGATACAACACTCAGTCTGTGCAGCTCCTGAGGAAATGAAACCATGCTGAATGTGTGTATTATTTTTATTACCCTTTGAGGAAAAAATTAAAGGCCTGATTAAAATAAAATACCTGTTTAAGCTTTTCAACGTGTTTTTTTTTTTTCCCCTTGGTTTCTATTCTGTATGAATACTTACCTACAATTTCATTTTAAAGAGTTTAACTCTTTCCAAATGAAATGAGTTATGAGAAAGATCCATGTGGCATCAAAAGTCTTACAGACCTTCTCTAAAAAAAAAGGGGAGAATGCACTTAAAAGTTGATGCAAAACACCTCAGTAAACATGGTAAATATTAATTTATTAGTCATGCATAATTTCTAATGACCTGCTGTGAGATGATATGTCTATAAATTATTTTAAAAATAAGAGAGACTTTGAACAGAATAGCTCTTTAGCCTGAGAAGGAAAATCAGCGACTGAAGAAATATGTGAAGACAACATCACAAAATACTTTGGTACCAACGGAATACAGCTACATTAATGCAGGCCATGGAGTACTGTCATTTTCTGTTCAAAGCTACACTTTTTTATTTCTTGAGATTTTCTGTTAGTTGAATTCCTGCTTCCTCACACACCTGCTATTCAGGGCAAATGATACTGTTGTGGTTTGATGGTGGGCATCTCTTTGAGCTCCTTTGTCTCCTGTAGGTTTTGCATGTTTCAGAATTAGTAATAACACTTATTCCTGTTAATTACACACTATTGTTATTCTGGATCCATGAGCAGGCTGAATTGTCTGCCAGTCTTCACCCAGGCACAAGGAATCTGGACTAAAATCCAAATTAGCATCTTTCTATTGAAATGGGATCATTTGGTCAAGAGCACAACACAGGCCTCCTTTGAGCTTTCTCCTTGGCTTTGGCTTTCTTAAGAAGCCCATTGACCTTATTCTTGGTATAAAAGCTCATGGCAGCTCCCTTTTTCCCTTTTGTCATACCAGACGTTAGCACCCACTACAGTCAGTACAGGTGCCTTGCTTTCCCTCAGTCAGGCCTATTTGTGCTCCACTGTGTCATGAAAACGTAATTTTGTGGTTCCCCTCCAAAGTCACTTCAAGACAATAGGGCTGATGTGTGAGACGGAAATCTTAGGTCCCACACAATGCACCAATTTGCACTGTGTCCTCTCTTCTGATTTTCCTTTCTCATCCTAGAAATGGACATAGACTCACACACATACACATGGACAGAAACTTCACATCCTGCCACGAGGCTTTGAAATACTGAGAAATATAAAATATATGGTACCCTTGTGGTTGAAGGGACCTATAGAAATAACGCCAATGCAACCAGTGCATGGTGACTCTGCATGAAATATTACCCAAACAAGACCTGATGCTACATAGCATCTGCTGAATCAAAGAGAGATGAAGGAAGGAAGCCATCATTTAAAACACTTAAAGGAATAAAATATGTTCAGGATCAGACTCTTTCTTTTGAGAATGAATTAGGCTTCATGTTTCTTGCAGCATTCTTCACTCAAATACAGCAGCTATAACCAAGACATCTGGTCAAGGGCTGCAGTTCTGGTGATATTTGTTCCACAAAGGAAAAGCCATGCATAATGCCATTAGCTTTGCTGGGGAAAAATTACTTCCTCAGTGTTCACTGACAATGAATGACTGGGTGATAAACTGCCAGATATAATTTAATGTCAAAAAGAGCCTTTTACATGAAAAGCAACCCTACCCTTACATACATACAAATAGATTCTAAATAAGCAAATGTCTCTCTCGAAGAAATCCAGGAAGACTGGAATCACAGAAGACAATTCTTTGCTAGCACCAGCTCCGTACTAAGAAAGCTGGATGTAAGGATCTCTTAAAATGAGTAACAAGCAAAAGAGAAAGTGTCATATGCCACCATTAAAAAAAAACCAACCCATACTTATTCCAGGAATATCGTGTCCAGTATCCCTTACCTCTGCTCAGAAAGATAAAGGTTTTAAAGGAGCATGATAAGGAAGATTTAGGAATGTGAAGTGGCTTCTGCATAGAGATAGTGATCAACAATATGACTCCCTGGCTTAGAAAGCAGGCAACAGAAAGGTGATGTGCTGGGCTACAAAATCCAGAGCTTGCAGGATCCCCAGCGGGGATGACTGAATGTGGGTGGTTTGTGTGCTGCACAGGACAATGTGGAAAGTTGGCTGGGCGGCCTGCAAGGTTGTTGTCATGCCCAGGCAAGACAGAACCAAACAGGGAAGAATTCAAGCCCTCTCTCCTGAAGTGTTTGCTGTGAGGACTGAGGCTTGAAGAGGAGGGAGAGTTTGAAAATGCACCACCAGGTCTGGCGGAGGGCTGGCGGGTGAATCCTGGCATCCAGGCAAGGGGAGTGCACCCCAATTCCCTTCTGCGGCACACCAGCAACAGCACTGGGCAACTTGCTGATGATGACCAGCGCTTTGCAGGGCAGGTGACCATGAGCAGCGCTTTGCAGGGCAGGTGACCTCCTGGGTTGTGCTAGCTTGTGGTTGGGGTGGGAGAGGAAGACCAACCTAGCCCACCTCCATGAAGGACCAAAGAAAAACCTGGTGGAGATGGTCTGCCCTCCATGTGCTCTGACCTCTGTGATGCACTGCTGATGCCAAGCTCTCCCCTCCTCTCCCGCGCCGTGCAGTAAGGGCAGGTCAGCATCCTGTCAGGGTTTGGAGACTTATCAGAAATGCATCAGAAGAAACACGGCCTCTGGAAAGCAGTCTGGAGGTCCCACAAGAAAAGATTTATTGTACTTCTTTCTTCCGGCTGGGCTGGAGTTGCTGTACCAACATTTTCCTTCTCTCTCTCTCCCTTTTGACATCTGACAGTTCGACTTCTGCCTGGAGTCTGGGAGCCTAGAGGTTGGTAAAAAGTAATCAAGAAGTAATTACCCTTTCAGAAATAATTCAGTTCAGGTTTGGATACGATTTTAGATGGAGGCTTGAGGGCAATGGAGTATTTTCATTGTGTTGGATTTTTCTGGCTCTGCTTTCAGCAGCGTACGCAAGGCTGTGTTTCAGCTTGCTCATTAGGGCAGAAATAAGTTGGCTCTCAGGAGTGCATGGGAACCAGTGTTTGTAACAAAATTACACAAAAATCAGTGTTCATTAACCTTCTTCTCTGCAGTGCTGCTGTCTTCAAAGAGAACAATTTGAGTTTCCAAGTCCTTGCAGCTTTCCATGAACCCTTCCTTTTTAGTGAAAGCATTTCCCTCTTTCATACTCATGCCTCATCAAAAAGCTATTTTCGGTTGCAGAAATGAAGAACTGGGGTCAACAATGGTGCTCACACGGTCAAAACAGGGCCCTACTATTGCTCTACTACACTCTGCCACCAGCCCGGGTGCTTCTGTGGGACCCTGTGCTGCAGAAGGGGACCTCCAATGTCCCATTCCCATGCTGTCTGTTTTCCAGCCACTTGCCCTGTGAGGAGAAGGAGGGATTGCCTCCAGCAGGCAAGACCCAGCTGCTCCTGCTCGGCCACTGGCAAAAATATTAAGTGGTGGTGCCACGTGTTGGTCGGCCACCATGTCCCTTCCCTTGGGCAGCAGCAGCTGGCTGTCTCCCTGCTGCCAGCAGCAGACACTAATTGTAAATGAAGCTTTGGAAGCTGAGCCTGTTCTGTAACAACCTTCTCCAGTACAAATAAAACGTCTACTTCGCCTTCTGTGCATAGACATCCCACCTCTCCCCAGCCGTGGTGAAGGTCTCTGCTGCTCCAGGGATGCTCCTAGCAGCCCACACTGGGTTGGGGATGTGGAGACAGGTTTTGGGGAAGGAGTGCACCTCCTGGGTCCTGCGCGCTGTGCTGGCGTCCCTGCCATCTCCCCGGGCCAGTCTGTGTCAGAAGCAGACCCAGCTGGGCATGGAACTGCAGAGACTGGACAGTAGCTGAATTATAATTCAGTATCTACCTCGTTCTGGGGAGCAAATTGTCCTTCACTCTGGGCTAAAGGGTAGATATGTGGCCTAGTCCTCAGTGAGTCCAGAGAAGGGAGATAAAGCAAACCAAACGTGTGATTTGGCATAAAACTCACATATGGAGGGGCTGCTCCTGGAGGCAGCTATAACAGTTATACCGCTATTGAGAACAATTATGTTTTCATCTTGATATAGCTTTAATTCTGTTGAAGCACACAAGACACCACATAAGGCAACATGCTGAGGCAGGAGTCACGCAGCAGTTGCACCGATGCGGCAGATGAGGGCAGAGGAGGGAGGAGTGGTTTGGCTATCCAAACCAGCTGGAGCACTCTGCAGACCTCACCATCATGCCCGGGAGTGTGGGTCTGTAAACCATGCCATGGGTCAGCAAACATCTTTTCCAGTCGCTCTGCCAGCTCTCCTCTCAGGGCATTGTCCTAACGCTGGCACGTGCCATGCTGCAGCAGGACAGCTACTGGCAGGAGTGCTTGCTTCACGGAGATGTCAACTGCCAAGCTAACAGCATCTTGCTCATCAGGTGCTTTGAAGTGGATAAGATGTTTTTCCCCAGTTTCTTTTTCTTCTTAATTCAGTTGTAAAGTTGGTGGTTAGTCCTTTATCCTGGACCTGCACCACTGCCGGTAAGACTCTGGTCTGGGACTGGTGCTTTGGGGGACCAGCTGGTGTCTTCTGAGATAGCTTCCCTCCAAGTCCTACAGCCACATATTTGTGAACCAGTCCAAGCACCACCCTTTCCTCCACTTTGTGGATCTGGAGCAGAGGAATCTGGCTGCAAACCAGCAGGGCAAGCAAGAATGTGCTTGATTTTAAGTGGAGCTGACAATGGGACTGCTCCCCTGTTCTGCCTCTTGGAGAGCGAGACAGGGCTTTGTACCCTTGCATCTGCCGGAGTCCTTGGCATGGCGTTTCAGAAAGGCTCTGAAGCCAGCCCATTCAGCCAAGTGCTTGCAGGCCACATGCACAAGCCAGGCTGGAGCACTGTGCCTAAGGCCAACCGAAGGATACCAAACAGGGAGTTGCTTCCTCACTGCCGGTGGCAAGATTCTACCCACCTCAGTGTGGCAGAGGAGCTGGAACATCACAGGCCCCAGGATGTACATGATAAACATCTCCATACTCCTCTGCCTTTCCCCTTCACTCTTCCCCACTCTTTTTTTTTCAATTTTGCATGGCTTTGCTGGGGCTCGAGTTTTGGGCTGGGCTCTCAGCCCTCAGACAAAGTTGAACGAACAGCATCAAAACCAGTGTCACTGCCTGGCTTTACATCAGTTAAAACAAAGGTCCCTTTTCCTGAAGTTTGCATGGCTGTCCATCCTCTCCCTGCTGCTGCCAGCCGTGCGAGTGTGAGGGGCACAGCCCTCAGGGCCTGTTCACTTACATGTGCAGCCTACACTGCAGACCCTCCTGGGGGCCCCGTGCTGTGGAACAGCCCCGAGACTTCCTGACTCCTTGATGGAGCCAAGGTCTTGTCCCTGCTAGCCTCATCTGGCCCATGGAGTTCAACTGGTGGCAACAATCCTGCAGATTTTGCCTTCCTGTTTCTTGCGTGCAGCCAGCTTATAGTGCTTTGCAATCTAGCATGCAATCATTTTAATGGCTAAAACCAGGTTGTTTGACATGCCAAGCAGCTTCAAGGCAAAAAAGCTGGCAAGTCCCAATGTGTCCCTGCAAGCTGATGTGCCATAGCTTTCCTTCTCGTGTTTTTACCAGGCTGTACTATCAGCCAGTGCTGAGGACTTGCATCCCGTTGTTACTTATCTATACATGGACCCTCAGGGTTCTGTACTGGGACTGGTACTGTTTAATATCTTGATCAATGTTTATGTAAACAGTGGAATCGAGTGCACCTTCAGCAAGTCTGCAGACAAGACCAAGCCAAGTGGTGTGGTTGACAGACCTGAGGGACCTGGACAAACTTGAGAACTGGGTGCATGTGAACCTCAGGAGATACAACAAGGCCAACTGCAAGGTCCTGCATATGGGTCGGGGCAATCCCTGGTATCAATAAAGGCTGGGGGATGAAGGGATTGAGAGCAGCCCTGCAGAGAAGGACTTGAGGGTAGTGGTGGATGAAAAGCTTGTCATGAGCAGGCAATGTGTACTCACATCCCAGAAAGTCAACCTCATCCTGGGCTGCATCAAAAGAAGCATGGCCAGCAGGTCAAGAGAGGTGATTCTTCCCTCTCTACTCTGCTCTTGTGATACCCCACCTGGAGTATTGCATCCCATTCTGGGGCCCTCTGTATAAAAACATGGACCTGTTGAGGTGAGTCCAGAGGAGGGCCACAAAAATGATCAGAGGTCTGGAACACCTCTCCTATAAAAAAAAAAAAAAAAGGCTGAGAAAATTTTGATTGTTCAGCTGCAGAAGAAAAGGCTCCACAGAGACCTTATTGCAGCCCTTCAGTACTTGAAGGGGCCTTATGAGGAGAAATTCTTTAGTAAAGCATGTGGTGATAGGACAAGGGTAATGGATTTAAACTAGAAGGATATAGATTTAGACTAGATATAAGGAAGAAATTTTTTACTATGAGGGTGGTGGAACACTGGAACAGGTTGCCCAGAGAGGTGGTATATGCCCCATCCCTGGAAACTTTCAAGGCCAGGTTGGACGGGGCTCTGAGCAACCTGATCTGGTTCAAGATGTCCCCGCTTCTTGCAGGGAGGTTGGACTAGATGACCTTCAAAGGTTGCTTACAACCTAAACTATTCCAAGATTCTTTATCCAACTAGAGAGCTTGCAGTCTTTCCTTGGGTCTTACCAACACTAATGGCAAAGGATTAAATGCTGAAGGCTGTTCCTGGTGATTTTAATTTTGCTTCCTGACTTCCTTTTTGGACAATGATCCATTATATCGAAAGGGATTTTTGCAAACAGCAGCTATAGTCAACGGGAGTTCACCTGACTAAACACCTTTGCTTTTAAGACAAGCCAAAGATAATTAAATATGCTTTGTATTGAGTATAAACTCTTCATCTCAAGCTCACCATGACCCAACAATGTGCACTTGCAGCCCTGAAGGTCCATCATATCTATCAAAAGAAGCATGGCCAGCAGCTCAAGGGAGGTGATTTTGCCCCTCTACTCTGCTCTCGTGAGACCCCACCTAGAGTACTGCATCAAGCTCTGGAGTCCCCAGCACAGGAAAGACATGGACCTGTTGGAGTGGGTCCAGAGGAGGGCCACAAAAATGATCAGAGGTCTGGAGTACCTCTTCTATGAAGACAGGCTGAGAGAATTGAGGTTGTTCAGCCTGAGAAGAAAAGGCTCCGAGGAGCCCTTATTGTGACCTTCCAGTAGCTAAAGAGCGCCTACAAGAAAGCTGGAGAGGGACTTTTGTCAGGGACAAAGGGGTAATGGCTTTAAATTGAAAGAGGGTAGACTTAGACTAGATATAAGGAAGAAATTCTTTACTGTGAGAGTGGTGAGGCACTAGAACGTGTTACCCAGAAAAGCTGTGGATGCCTTGTCTCTGGAATTGTTCAAGGACAGGTTGGATGGGACTTTGAGCGACCTGATCTAGTGGAAGGTTTCCAGGACAGAGGAGTTAGAACTAGATGATCTGTAAGGTCTCTTCCAACCCAAACCATACTATAATTCTATGTTTCTGTGGCTATATGATCATGTTAGGAAATTTCCAGCTCTGCTAGTAATAGGATCCACAAAAGGACAAAGATAGGCAGATAGACAAATTTTGAAAAACAAGGTGTAATTCATTAGACACCCCCCAATTATTTGAAGATACCATCTTGGTCCTGGTTGAAGTATCAGCCAACCAGAGAAATACACCACAGCTTATTTGTTTGATTTGAGTATAACTCAGTGGTACTATAAATCATTCACTACACAGTCCCAAAGTGCAGTTATCAAAATTTATGTGTGCATTTCATGTGCTTGCAGTTATTGCAATGTATACGCTACTATGGTATGGTGCAACTCCACAATGACCCCACTTGGCAGAAAGCATCCTCATGCATTTGCAGGGCCCCTCATGCTGTGGTTTGAATGAATTTCTGTAGATATGGTTAAATAATGTTAGCATCTTTTGTAAAATGAAGCAGCATGTAATGATAGACTAAGAGCACTGCAGAGAGAAACAGAACCATCCTTCATAAAAAGTCATTTCTGCACATGCTTACATCTCTACCTTTTAAAGACCCCATGTGCTTAAACCTAAGGGATTGTTTTAATTACTTGTGAATATGAGCAAAACAGTGAATTCTGCAGAACAACTTATTTTGGACTTTAGCCCCCCCTTCTCATTACCTCATCTCCAGCGGCTAATGAAAAACTGTAAATATTGTCTGGCTGGGTAATATGCTGTTATGGATTAGAAATTAGCCAAGGATATGGCCAGATGATTATAAGTGATCGAATTCCTACTTGCCTAGTTTTAGCCCACCCTAGTTGTGAAGCTAAACTTGTTATTTAAACCATGAAAGTGGCTGAAGCTCCAAGGTTTTATCCTCTGCAAAGTGGAAAGGCAGTTCTTTGGGAAGGGTCCCCAAACCCCAGAAAGGGACAGTTCCATGGCCAGGGAACCAAGGGGCAATGCAGCAGGGAAAAACAGAAAGCTCTGGCCATGGGGAGAGAGGTTATCCGTTGACTTCACTGCAATACTGGGAGCAGATGAAAATGGGAAGAGAAGGAAGACAGAATTATATCATGGTAAGAGTGATCAGGCTTTGCAGGGGATTTTTTTGTTAGATGTGAATTTGCTCTGGTGTTTTTAAACACCCCTTCAGCCTCTCACTCGTACATAAAGAACATCTCAGGAAGTGGAAAATTTCAGATAGAGACCAAACAGCCATTGCCAGACGGATGTTCCCTACGGAGTAAAACCCTGAGGCCTGTAATGTCTCATGCCAGAGCTGTGCCTCAGAGGAAATTGGCCACCCTACTGCCTGCAGTGCTGTGGGAGACCTTCAGACACATCTTCTCAGTTACTCCACATGGGGTTCAGACATGGGAAAAATACCAGAGAAGAACAAATGACCACACTTCATCTCGCCTCTAATGGCCATCGCGTGACTGAACTTCATGAGCAGTAAATGGGAGGTGAAACTCAACTTGCTTGACTCTGATTCTTCAAGTGTTTTGCTAAACTAGTTCAAATTACCTCCCTTGTGCTGTGGGCTAGAAGATAGGTGTCTTGCTGGCTTTAAAATTAACTAAGTGCTCAGACATAGCTCTCTGACTTTTATATTAACTGTAACCACTTAAGAAGAAACCTAGGAGTCTAGTCAACTCCTAATGCTTCTAGATAGCATCTGGTACTGGTCATTGTCAGGTACAAAATACTAAAGCATTTAGACCACTGTCTGATCTGGCTTTGATAATTTTTGCTTTACTTAAAAGAAAAAAATCCCCATAAAACTTTCATAAGCGTTTCTGTATTAAGGTAGCTGAACCGTTCATGGAAAATTTTTGAGTGGCGATCTTTCTTTTTAATATTCATACTATTGTCCAGCAGTGAATAATGGCTCATTGCCACTTCAATGTTCCTCACTACTTCCAGTTCTGCCACTTACTACTTCTGATTCCTTGCTTAAGTTCATGTGTCAAGTCAGTGCAGAACCTACCAGTTCACACACGGCAAAGGCACCAGTGGATAGCAGCTGGAAGTAGGCATATGAAAGCACACTTTACTGAAGTGTCTTATAGCTTGCGAGTTTGCTAAGTGAATATGCAAGCTCTTATTCTGCAGCAAGCTCTGTGTGGGTGTATTCATGTGTTGCCTTACTTCAGCAGGAGTCTTTGCTTAGATCTATTTTGGAGGATTTCTTTTCAGAAATGCTAGGCTTATAATTTGCACATGGTTCAAATCTTCCTGCGAAACTTCTCATGTTCCATCCCTTTTAAAACAGCCATTTGCCCAGCTCCTGCTGTCCCTTTGTCATGGTCATTCTTACTTACTAAAATGCAATAAACTCCTCATCAGGATGAACCATGCAAGAAGAAAGGATTTTTAACCTACTTCATTTTGAACATAACCAAAAAAATCTGTGGATTAAACCTAAATTAATACATTTATTTTCTGTGTGGCATCATACAAAACTATTCTTCCATATATGCCACGACAAACACTTGACAAAATGATGTGGCTAAAAAAGACTCGGTGTGATTTTGCAAATTCTTTTTTCAACCTGCTTTAGCAGCAGACAAAAATGGAATGAAAGTCTCTAGGTTTTGGCCAATGTTCCCCTTTAGAATCTTCCTTTAGGCTATTAAGTGTTTGATTATGACAGATGTATACAACGTGAAAATATTCTTCATCTTAAAGCCAATCTGTATTACCTTTTCTGCACGTTGCAGCTGCCTCCAAAGCCTAATGAGCTGTAATTTTCTTGAACTGCAGCTTGCTGCCTAAGGTCTGGTATTTCTATCTTTCCTTCTTTTCCTCATTTTGGCTCCTTCTTTGATGGTTTCGCTTTAGTCAGATTAGCAAAAAAGATAAAGCTGCATTTCTACTAATAAGCCTCCTGGAGTTCCAGCCAATTGGCTGAAGGGCTGAGGATGTTGAAAATACATATCCAATTATGATCTGGCTGCAGTCCCCGTTTGGCTAATGTATCAAATGCCAGTTCCAACTGAAAAAAGCACACCCTGTCACTAGTGTTGTTTTATACATAGCACAAAATGTACTCTTGAGAAACAGCCTCATCTTCTGATACACTGCAAAGCTTTGTCAAAAAGTAGCAAAGGATAATCTATCCACAATGCAAACCTAGACATACAGGAGAAGATTCATGCGAAGTTCTTCACCAAATTAGGTAATATACAGATGAGTATATTAAAAATCATGATTGCTTCCATGCAAGGGATTTTTCAAGATACATGCAACATGTGCCCAAATATCGCAGATTAGCATCAAAATTAACATCAAGAACAGTTTTCTAATTGCAGAAAAAACACTAACATCGTACATGTGTTTTATGCACCAGGGAACAAGGCAAGAGTTCAAGAATATAAAACTATGGACTAGGGGAACTGTGGTTAAGGTAAGGAAGCTGTCCAGGGAGTGAGTATGTATTATTTTATTCCCCTGCTCCCAAGTCTTTCTGTTCCAAGCTGGGCTGCTGCACTGAATGCTGAAGAATCAAAGTCTTGTTCTCTCCCTTAAGATGCCGTGACTGTTTGCTTTTCTATTGCCTTTCCCCTTTCTACTGAAATATTTCTATAGTCTTTGGAGTTTGGTTTAAGAGAGAGTCAATATTATTGTTTAGTTTTCCAGGACGAAAGACTGCTGGATAGAAAAGATCCTCCCCTCAATTTGCGGGTTGTGCTTAGTAAATGTTTATTTTTTTTTTTTATGCCTTGGAAAGGAGACAAGTGCTGTGGTTAAAAAAGGTTCTCTTTCCTTTGGTTGCTGGCAAAAAACCGATAAAACAACTATAAGCTGAGGCAGGAGAAACAAGAACATGTGAACATGTTCCAATATTTTAGTCCCAAATCAGTCAGCTATAAATAAATGCATTAAGTCTTCAGAGAGCTGGGTTCTGTAGTCATTTGTATATCTCATAAGCATAGCTTGCTTTTGCAAACACCAGATCTCCTGTACTTTTCTGTTTGACATCCACTAATACACAAAGTACTCATACTTCCCCTTTATTCCACAATACATTTATGAGAAATATAACACATTAACAACAGAAGAGTACCACATAAAAATCCCACTGTCTGGCCCTAGTAATTCCTACACATATGTTCATTCAAAAAAAAAAAAAAGAAAAAAAGAAAAAAAAGATCATTTATTAACATCAAGTAATGGTGGCAATGTCTTCCTCAGTCTTGAAAGAACATTTTAAACCCAAATATTTTGTCACCTCCAAGTGGTGTTTAGGACATGTGCCTAAAAATTGTTGTAGGCTTACATCCTACATGAATTTCCATGCATATAAAACCAGCTGTGGATAATATACAGCCCTTTAAAAGGCTTTGCTTTTGAAAATCAGTCCCTAGGCAAGCTAGACCCCTGGATAGCCCATGGGGACTGCATCCAGAGGGACACTGGAGGAGAGCAGGTTCTGGGTTAGTTTTTCTTTTGTGCTATCTTCCAGGCATGCACTTGCACTGCTGCTGGATCCCAGGGTCTTGTTTTCTTCCTTCTCGGTACCCAGCAGATAACCTTCAGGACACAGGCAGGGAAATCCTAGAAACTGCCACCACCGCATCCCTCTGGGCAGCCTCACACAGGAGGGTCTCTTACCTTTGCTTCTATTGACATTTCCCTGGCTTCTTCTGCTACGTCTTTTTAGAGCTATTGGCAATTATTTCAGTACCAGGGGTTAGGTTTGGCCAGGGCAGAATTTTACCCCTCTAAACAGGTTTGAGGAGAGCTTAGTTAGCTAGTTATGGTTTCAATTTATCTTTCTAAAACTAGGCCACTAGGGCCTGGCAAATGGCCTGGAAAAGTCTATATAGAACTTGTGCTGTCAGCTCAGTTCTACAGATCTCATTTCTCTCTGGCAGGTTTCAGGCTGCCCAGGGAGAAATTTGGCCAGTGGCTTGTTAGTGCAGAGGACATTTTCCAAGTGGGAATCAAGCCAAGTTATTGTGAACTTTACTGATGGAGGACGGAGCACATTGGCTGTAGGTTGGAGATGTTTTTCCAAAGGTGAAACCAAAATCCTGAGCACGTGAAAGGGAAAATGTTGCAACAGGCAGTGTGAGACCTAGACATGAACACTTGGTCAGGTCACTGGTTTGTTGGTGGCACTTTGTATCAGTACAAGAGAGGCCTATGCACCTTTTTTTTTGCTTTTGTTTCTCACTGAGCTTGCCAGTTTCTCTACAAGCCCCGAGTGGTGGGAGGGGTCTTGGGTAGCTGCTTGTCACTTCGGCAGCTGGTGGCTGACCATGCTGGGATGGGATGGGAACCAGCAGCAAGGCGCTGGTAAAGGTCTGACTCAGAGACCTCCAAAGCCAGGTGTCTCAGCCGGTGAGCAGCGGCCTGCCCCACAGGTTAGGAACAGCTCCAACTGGAGCCACACTCAGCTCTATGCCTGAAAGAACAGGCAGTGCTTACCTCCTTTCTGCATTTTTGTAGGCAGGAAATTTCTCTTCCTCATGGCGATAACACATTGTACTTCCTTAATTTTCCAGTGTAATGCTATAAATTTACAATGAACGTATTATGTTTTTCTTTGACAATTAGATTAAAAATAGGTTGTGCACATTAGTCACCACAGGGAAAACTACTTGTGTCCTCTTCTGAGCACCAACACATGTTATAATCTCCATGACCAGAGCTGTGCACATCCATGTAGGAATTACATGAGAAATTCTGAGGTTTGAGCACAAAGGGGTAAGTAGAAATTACATGTGAAAATTGTCACTGGAGGCAGTGTGTACTATACACAAGCCTGCACACACAATCATTGAAATATCTGTGACAATTAAAAAAGAGTTCAACATAGAGGTAGAAGTAGAACAAAACCCTCAAATTTTCTTAGTCTGAGATGACACAGAGTTGGACTGTGAATTAACACACAATCCATCATTAAATTCTTGACAAATGTGCCCTAGAGTAGCCCAGAACAAGAATCTGAACTCCCATTACTAAAAAAAAAACCCCAAGAAAATAAGAAGGAGTTAAACAGTTTTACATTTTTCACCTTTCTGGCTGCAAGTTAAATGTTGGGTACATCTCAGAGCCCTACAGGTCTATCTTACTTCAAGCAACCAAACAAACTAAAATTCACATCTTTGGAAAGATGTGAACTTCCCCTGTAACTGCTCATTATTACTAGTATGTTTTTGTGAGAGCAATTAATGACCCATTGAATTAAGTTACCTAACACTTCAAAGATAATGTATTTAAAGACTTTTTGAAAAGCTTCTGACAGCTTTACTACTCTCAGAAGACTTTGAAAGCCTGTGGGTGGAAGAGCTACCTTTCATTTGTTGGATGAAATTCCTTTCAGGAGCTGCAAGAAAACACCTGCTGCAATTCAATGTTACCCCCACTCTCACTTGTGTTCTCTGAGAAATAATCAGACAGACTTCTGTGAAAGCACTGAACAAAGGAGGAGAAATAGTCACTGCATTTGAATCATGTCCTGGGCCCTTATTCCTGTTAATAACATTGTTGAGAATGTAATGGGAATGACCCAAGACGGTTCAACAGGACTGAAAGGGGAGGTTACAGAAAGGCCTTTGAGACGCTTGCACTATATTTTAATGCTGAGATACAGAGAGTTCTGAAAATCACCAATAACATTTGCTACAAAATTATATATGTGATATAAGAACGATTATGGTTAAACAGTACATCTCGAAAATTATTGGTTCCAGTTACGTTCTCCAGGGCACTTTATAACTGAGAAGGAGTTCCAGAATCCCCTCCAAAGCTCAAATCTGCTCACTGAACCTCAGATAGGGCCATATTTATATACATTTGTAGTGTATATAAAAGACATTTCTCCAGCCGCTTAGTCAGGATGAGGACAGAAGGGAGGGTAACGTGATGTTATGCTGATCAAGACAACAGCATGTCTGAAAATTAGCAGTGTCTGTGATTCTGTCTGTGTTCTAGGGTATATTTAAGCTCTGAGTACTATTTTCACATGCAATTTTATACATTTGAAGGCTATAATTAAATTTAAAAATAATGAAAAACTTATTTGAATTCAAATTAGACAGAAACCATGCCTTAGCCTTGAGCCTTTTCTTCCTGAATTTTCCTGCTTGTGGGTTTTTGTTGTTCTTGCTGTTGTTGCTGTTTTAAAGAAAGAACAAAAAGACAGTGGAAAAACTCTAAATGTGTGTTTTTATGGTAGCTTTTGAATTTTGAAAGGATTTGTAAGGGACAATGATGGTGTCAGAGATGTGATGTCAGAGGCACAGGGAGAAAGTTTTTAACATTTTCCCGCTTTAAAGAATGTCTCTGTGGAGAAGAAGGACCCTCTAGTTGGGCAGATGCCCAGGAGGTGGGAGAAACTGTCTGACTCCTGACTCTGGCAGAGACTTCCCACTTGAGCTTAGGTGCATCACTCAAAGCAGGAGCCCAGCACATAGCTGAAGCCATCCTGCAGATAGGTATCTTAGCTAAGCTAGTTATTTAGGTCTCCTCTATCATTCAGGCTGACAGACAGGCATCTCTGGAGTATGATTTGACCTATTTTAGGGTAGTTGTCCAAGAAAGGAGGAATGAATCATGCTCTGGAGGTACCCGTCTTCCTTCATTGGCTGTAGAGAGAGCCTAGATGACTAGCTCTGATTAGATGCCTGATTTTAGGGGGAGGTGAAGTGAGGTAAAGTGAGGTCGATCCCACCACTAGCCTTCCTGTACCTCCATTTGTACATCTCTGAAACAGGTCTGGACTCCTCCCCCAGGGACATGTCCAGGAGTAGTGCTGGAAACGTGAGATGTGCCAGTCATGAGGGCCACAGGAGCCTCCAAGAGGGCTCTAGTGGGAGACATCTCTGGTACTTAAAATGGGGAACACCTTTTTAACAAGTGAAAAAATCCCAGTAGGAAGGAGTTTTCAAGCCACAATAACTGTCTCTGGAGGAGTTGTCTATTGGAAATACATTGCACGCACATGGAGAGAAATGTCTCAGCTTTTGCACAGAGCATTCATATTTCTGTCTGGCAGGCAACTGCTCATTAGAAACAGAAAATATCTGCTCTGGCTTAACAAATGGCCTTTGAGAAGGAAAGAGACCATATTCTGGAAATGGGAGAGGAGAGAAAAAACTAACCACTCAAAAAAGTTTAACAAGAGGTCTCACAACCAGGAAGTGAGGCAAAAGAAATGCCAGGGAGAAACGTTCATCACTATTAAAGGAGGAAATGAGGCGCTGCCCTATGCAAGTGATTTAGCTTCACAACAAATTGCTGTCCTTTGAAGTGCCAGGCTTGCCAATTCCCATTCCCATGAGAGTGCTCAGAGTTCACATGCTCTGAGGGCTGTGTTCAGAGCTTACATGCTCTGTGTAAAAGGGGGCTGTGCTGCAACAGATGCTTCTGTCACAGTCACCCATGACAAGACATACTTGTCAAGTGACCCCATCCTCCTGCACACTGCCACCATGTTGGAGATGTAGTCACATGGACTTTCACACTTCCCATGCAGATCATAGAAGATGTGAACTCATGGGACATCCCCGGTACTGCTGTGGACCTTGGACTCCCTTGTAATGATCACAGACAAAGTGACGGTAGGAGCCAATGCTCTCTTTAAATTGGTAGATGGAAATTGCCCAGGTGACAGATCTGGCCATGGAGTAATTAGGAAACAGGCTTCCAGGTCTTTTGATTCCCAGTCCATATACTTACGGTGGAGAACAATGTATTGCCTCTCCTTAATGTGGACTCACATTTTCACTCGAACTATGGATCCCAGCTCCAGTGTAAAGTGTTCTGAACTAAGAATGCTCTATAAATGCATCAGCGTGAATTACTGCTTCTCTTGTTCATGCTAAGACATGGATATTGAAGGGTGGTTTAAAGGTTCACCAGCTCTGCATATCCATTTTGCTGATTAGTAGGAATTAGATTTAAACCTTACAGTGCATGTGTGTAGTTCACATTCGGTTCCAGCACATGGCGCAAGACAAGGGCCATGCTCGCTGCTGCATTTATGTAGCAACAGCGAAGATATTTCTGTCAGCATTGTTTCTAAAAGACAGTCAAACTGTACAGTTGGACTCCATTTGTAAAGTTTTACAAGGCATTGGGCACTTTTGTTGCAATAGACTCCATGCCAGCATGCAACTTGTTCATTTTATGTTCTGAACATAACATTGTCCACATGAGCTTCACAGTTGGCGGCCACCAGCAGCTGTTTTTCTTTATTCACCAGCTGGCATACTGAACGCACTCAGCTGTAATTCACTTTTTCATTCCCAACCATGAATACTGATGCCGCTTTAGAAGCTGAGTTTGCATTCAGAGTGCTAATTTTTACTCGACCTTGCAGGAAGCAGGAAAAGAAATACCATTTATCTCAGGACTGATCCTATATGAAGCTGCCTTTTGCAAGAGAATGATGGAAACAGTTTATGTCTACTTTGATATAACGTATGTATGGTTGCGCAGTAAGGGCTTTGAAATTATCTACAAACTTGTCACTGCTGGGTGCAATTTAACTAAAAACCTATAGTATGTATTTATTTGGAAGAGTTCTGCCAGAAAATTTTTACTGTATCTCACAAAGGATGTCAACGTAGCTCACCTTTCTGTATGCTCTTTTCTATCTTATTCACTTTTTTATTTTGCCTTCTTCTCTTATCCCACTGCTCCTCCTATTGTTGTTGACATTTTAGTCTTACTGATGCCAGGGCTGACATATGATGCTCCTCAGTGCCACCATTGCTCAAACGTTTGCTTGCTGTTCTGCTACAGTGATTTTATGTGTTCCCAACATATGTTAAACTCATGCTCTTGGCATATCAGTGCCAGCAGGAGGCTGAAAGAACAATATTTCAAAAAAAAAAAAAGGTTTTTGAAGCCACCAAGTGACCTAGATACTTGGAGTCCTGGGCAAAAACTTCAGGTTAAAGGTGAGTGTTGCATGTTGCAAAGATGAACATTGTGTTTAGAGTCTCTACAATGCAAAAAGTTTCTACTTGACTGATTGCAGGTTTCTGGCTTGGCATTGCAAGCCTGTAGAGTGGACATATGTGCACACTTTCCTTAGAGCTGCCCAGTTGGAGCATAGGTCCTGTGACTTGGCAGACAGAAGTGGCATGTGGCTTTCCCCTCACCCAAAACCAGGCTCCAGACAAGAAGTAGCCCAAAATCCATACAGCAATAGGAAGAGGAACAGCCCAGGTGGCAAAGGTGAAGCTATGTGACTCTTGGTGTGTTCGGCTTATGATAGACTTCACGTTTATCTCTTTTTAGAGCGTGGATTATCTGCATCCCTGGGTTTTGTTTGCTGAATATTCATTAAATACAGTTCTCACAATACGATTTTTAGTTCCAAGATGGATAAATAAGAGAAAAGGCATATTCAAATACTTCAAGTAAGCTCTATGTAAAATTCAATATTCCAAAGATGAAATGGCTAAATAAGAGACCTGTTGAACTGTAGTGTAGTCATTGTTCTGGACTGAGATGCTATTTGTTGAGAAGGCACTTGGATTCCACTAAAATTACTGATTTGTCCTTGTAACTCTGTAAAGAGTACAACATGCAAATGATAATACTAAGCAAATTCATGCCAATGGGGGTTTCTGAAAAAGTGTCTACCGTGTATATGCCCCTGCCCAAAGATAATTTAGCCCTGTCTGATAGCATAACAGAATGTAGATATCAGGAAATAAATTCATTTCCTCTTGTAATACCAGGAGGAATTACAAGAATTACAGCAGGCACTATGTTTCAGGACTGTCTGTCTCTATTAGAAAGATGCTGACTCAAAGGACAACATTGTTTTCTTTCCTTTTTTTAAACTCTAGTCTCTCCAGATGGATCAGGTTATTTCACATACAGCTTCTTTCTCAGAGGAACTAGTTTCTAATGAACTGAGATGAACTGATCCTGCTCACAGCCTGAAGTAAGATTAGCCAATCCAGATCACAGAGAAGTGCCATATGATTTTCATTCTGTGTCGTCTCATATTCTGCACCTTGGTGAACATCTTCAAACCTGAAAGATAAAGTGAGTTTTAGCCTGCAGCTGCTAATAAGTAGCAAAGCAGAGCAAGCAAAGCATATCTGTGAGATTTCCAGCCATGGAGGGTTTGCAGGAACAAATCGAGGCTCCCTTTCACAAGTGTGTGGTCCTGGAGAGGATTCGGGCTCAAACTGGGAAGCAGATGGAGTTTCCCTGCAATGCAGGTCATGAAACAGGTAGCAGTGAATTTCTCCAGAACAGCAGATAAGATGGACATGCTACAGTTGCAATCCTCAAAGAAACTGGTGTATCCCAATGTTTCATTTTTCCTGACTTTCCTTCCCTATCAGCATCCACCACTCCTTCTCCATGACTTCCTTTGAAAGTTCCAGACATCGTAACTGGGAATAAAAAGAATAAAAGACATATATTATCTAAATGTGGTTAGCTGTTACCATGCCAACCACTAGACTACACTTAACAGCAGTCAAGATGAAGATTTGATTCTAACAAACGTACCTAATCTTCATCCCTCCTTGAACTAACCCAGACTCTTTACATTGACACACAGCTTTTGTCTCACCAACTCAAGAAAAAGGTGTAAAGCAAGGCAACCAGAAAGAGCCTGATGAGAGCAGGAAGGGCTTTCCCTGGGGTGAGTTTCTCTCCCTGGAAAACAACAGAGCAGCACAAACCAGCAAAAAGATCAGGAGCTGAGTATGTCAGGATGGCCAATGGAGAAGTGGCATGGCTTCACGGAAGTACTGAGCATATTGGTTGCTGAGGGATTCTTACGCATTGCAAATGGTCCTTTCTCTCTTTAAACATGTGTGGAGGAGGACATACAGATAAGCAAACACACAAGCTGATCAAATACAGAATTTTTATTAGAGTTTTCTGTTTCTGCATACATCTGCAAGTCAGATTTCTTCAGCTTCTGCAGCACTTGAAATGATCTAATAAAATCAGAATCGATTTCTGTGTCAGAACTGGTACAGTTTTGTTCACACATTGAGATGCTTTTAATAAGTGAATGTAATTTCACTCCAGGGTGAAGCAGTTCTTTAAATGTTAGAACTGCATACACAGATACAGAGGGAATGGAATGGGTCTCAAGAAGTCACTCAGTCCTCCCCAGCCCAAGAGGCAGAGGTAATTGCACTTGCATCATTTCTGACAGATGCTTGTCTAACCTGTTCTTGGAAAGTGCTTACAGATGGGACCCCATGACCTTCTTAGGTGCCCTGCTTCCCTCTCCTTACAGGCAGGGAGAAGAACATATAGCTTTCAACCTTTGCTGCAGTTTAAGCCATTCACTTGCTGTGCTCTTTCCAACGGATCTGGAGAATGGTTTATCAGCAACTGCTGTGCAGTAATCTTTTATAGAGTAGTTGGGGACAGTAATCTTGTGTAATCTGCAGCCTAAAGCACCTCTATGTGAATATTTAACACTATATTTACCCTTAGTGATAACCTCCTTTCTTATTTTCATATCTAACATCATAGGCAATTTACAGAATGGTACTTGCAAAAAGTATAGAAAATGTGCAGTGGGAAATTTATGAAGCACCAGAAGATGTCCTTGACATAAGTATGTCCTCTGCTACCTACCTATGTAGAGGTTGGCCTGGAAAATTCCTTAAGAAACACTTGGCTGTGAGAGGGGTGGGACTTGGCCGCTGCTTTAGCAGTAAAGGATTCCTGAAAGACTAGTTCTTTGACTCAACAAGTCAGATGATAATTATATTGCTGCTTGGGCTAATAGTGTGTGTATATGTGAAGAATTCTGTTCATTATCAAAAGATACAATCATGATACTGATTATTACTTGGTTATTGTGAAATACACCATGAGGAATTTTATGGGAACTCCGGGATGAATGGAGTGCATTAGACCTTTTGAAGAAACAATAGAAATGTGCAGCACCAAGAGACTTCTTTGGAGTTGTTAATAGAGAAGTCTGCTCCTTAAGTGCAGCCAGATGAATGGGGCTAAGCTCTCTTGACACCCTAAAAGTAAAGAGTTGAGAAGCCCTGTAAGTATCCATTTTGTCCCCCAGCTTGGAATCTGAGCCAGGCTCCAGAAAAGAAAAAGACACCCTTAAAAAGTAACCTGCTTATTAAACACAACTGGGAAATAGAGATGGCATGTAAACAGCAATAAAGCAAAGCTGGGAAATGAGCTAAAAAAATCTACTCTAACTGGAAACATAAATCAAATGCAATGTAACAAAGGTTCTCTGCAAGAATTTGTTTATGGCTGCAGGCTCCAGAGAGCCAAAGCCAGTGTGTGGTTGGCTTGGGGATACTCCATAGAATTTTGTCAGCCTGGTTCGGTGCCTTGCTGGGAGACTGGCCCCGAGACTTACATACTTGAATCTTTCCATTCGGGGACAAGGATAACAACGGAAAAGTAGTTCAGCATGTATAAGGAAGGCACAGAGCACAGGAAAAAATAGAAGAGGCAAATGCATTCTCATGATACTTCCTTCCTTTCTCCTGGATTTAAAAAAAATAAAATGCTGACAGCAATGCCCACACCAGAGCTAAAATGCAGCAAAGTTGTTCACCCATCAAAAAACCTCATTTTGGCACTTGAGTCACCTTCCCTTCCTATTTTTGCACTACCAATCCCTATTTCTGGTGTTCTTGAAAGTTTGGGATTTTTAGTGGTTTGAAATTCTAACTATTGAGACTATATGTAAACTTCTGTGACTTTGAGCCTTGCTCCATAAAACTCAACCAAAACAGTAGAGGAAAGACCTGAAAAGTCCCAGCTCACCCAGGCCCAAGTTTTCTGCTGATCTCAGCTACGGTAGTGCTGCTATTCAGCTATTCCCTTTCAGCTAAGGTGGAACTTCATAGGGACTTACCAAGACTCCTCAAACTCTGTGTTTGGAAAAAGAGTAAAAAACCTATTTCTTTACTGACCCCTCAAAGAACCAGTGACCCCGAAGTATGCAGCTGCTAGAAGAAGACTCCTATGTTTGTATGAAGAACACAGAGTCTGGTACAAGTGTCCCTTAACAGCATTTCCCCCTGGAAATAACCACATAGTCATTGCTGTGTACTTCTGCCGTCTTTGTGTAGGAAAGGAGATGACCAGTGCAGGAGACAGTGTGAGAAAGAAGAAAAATCCCATCCCACCAGGGCAAGGGAACTTGAAAAAGGGAAGTACTGGGATAAGTGGGACCATTAAAGGAAGAAAGGAGAAAAAAAGCCACAGAAAATTAACATTGAATACATTTTGAAAGTGGAAATACCTAATTTTGCTTCATGTTTGTGTAAACCACAGACAAGTAATAGGTACAGGCCAGAAAGTGACAGGATGCCTTTTATTGGGTGCTTCCATTTGTCATCATGGTAAAAGAGAGCACAGATTTCCAATAAAAAAAAAAAAAGAAAAAAAAATCAGCAGATTAACTAATTGGTTTGTCCTGGTTGAACAGGTCAGGTGCTGCCCAGTGACATGAACCTATATCCGCATGCAGAGGCATGCACAGGTGTACCCACAACAGTGCTTTGCCAATTCTAAACAGTTTAGAATTGGAACTAGTCAGTTGCAATTGCTGCTGGTTTTTGCCTCTCTAGTCCTTTGCTGCAGTCAAAGCTGAGACTGGGAATGAAACACAAAGCTTTTTATGTCTCAAGATTGACTTGCATTTCTCTGAAGAAATGCTCACAATTAATAACAGAGGATAAAACGCAGCCCTCTGGAGAAGAGGCTAAATCAACCAATATTCCCATGAAATACCCATGGAAAAGTCTATGTGTCTTTGACTACATCTTGTGAAGTTCACAGTTTTCTATTCATTGGCTTATTCCAAATGAAATAATCTTGTATTTGTAGAAAAGAGAGCTTTCTCCAGGTCACTCTGGTGTCAAGGGAGGAGGAGCTGTCGCAGCCCTCAAAACTTGCAGGTTTATCCTCTAGTTCTAAGAATACTTGGGTCTCTGCTTTAGCTCTGCAGCATCTAGAGACATCTTTTAAAGAACAGATATGTTATTTCTCCAGAGGATATATTGTTTCAAGAGTGTACTCTGCACATTTCCCAAACTTCAGCAGAAAATGCTTTTTTACATCTTAGCACAGCAGTAATTTATATAAAGACTTAAAATTATTTCCTTGCTTATGGCTAAATGCATGGGACACATGGAATCAAACAGCTTTAAAATCAAGTGATTGTTTGAGCAC
>WHYT01017846.1:551001-582737 GCA_009806455.1 Tetrax tetrax
TTGCCTCTCTAGTCCTTTGCTGCAGTCAAAGCTGAGACTGGGAATGAAACACAAAGCTTTTTATGTCTCAAGATTGACTTGCATTTCTCTGAAGAAATGCTCACAATTAATAACAGAGGATAAAACACAGCCCTCTGGAGAAGAGGCTAAATCAACCAATATTCCCATGAAATACCCATGGAAAAGTCTATGTGTCTTTGACTACATCTTGTGAAGTTCACAGTTTTCTATTCATTGGCTTATTCCAAATGAAATAATCTTGTATTTGTAGAAAAGAGAGCTTTCTCCAGGTCACTCTGGTGTCAAGGGAGGAGGAGCTGTCGCAGCCCTCAAAACTTGCAGGTTTATCCTCTAGTTCTAAGAATACTTGGGTCTCTGCTTTAGCTCTGCAGCATCTAGAGACATCTTTTAAAGAACAGATATGTTATTTCTCCAGAGGATATATTGTTTCAAGAGTGTACTCTGCACATTTCCCAAACTTCAGCAGAAAATGCTTTTTTACATCTTAGCACAGCAGTAATTTATATAAAGACTTAAAATTATTTCCTTGCTTATGGCTAAATGCATGGGACACATGGAATCAAACAGCTTTAAAATCAAGTGATTGTTTGAGCACTATGAGTAGGTGCAGTGTGGGAGATCTCTGGCAGTTTGGTTGAGATGGAGAATCCCCTGTCCTCTCTCCACCCAGCAGAACACAGTGACCTATGGGATAGGGGGAAATGGTGACAAGTTCCTGCTCAAGGCAGTAGGTTCATCTCCTCCAGACTACCCCACCTTCTCAGGTGCCCTTGCATAATAGGTACAGGGCTCTGCAAGTGGAACTGAACAATGACAAGGATGATGGTTCATCTAGGTTGGAGGTGTCGCCAAGGTTAAGTCAGACTATGCCCTGTGTCAAAACCACTATTATAAATTAAAAAAGATGGGTCATTGTCATAGGAAACTCTCTTCTGAGGGAAACAGAAGGCCCAATATGCAGACTGGACCCACTTCTTACGGAAGTCTTCTGCCTCTCTGGAAGTCCAGGTTAAAGACATGCAGAGAAAGCCTCCTATCCTGGTATGGCCCTCGGATTATTATCCATCATTGATTTTGCATGTAGGCACTGATGAAGTTGCAATAAGAAGTCCAAGGGAAATCAAGAGAGACTTCAGGGCTTTGGGACAACTGGTTAAGGGATCAGGAGACCAAGCAGCATTATCTTCTACCCTTCCACTTACAGGGAACGATGAAAGAAGAAACAGAAAGAGCCAACAGGTCAATACCTGGTTTCGAAACTGGTATCATTGGCAGAATTTTGGGGTTTTTTATCATGGATTGATCTATACAACACCGGGCCTTCTAGTGATAGATGGGGTATATCTGTCTCAAAGTGGGAAAAGAATCTTTGTGCAGGAGTTAGCAGAGCTCATTGAAAGGCCTTTAAACTAGATTTGAAGGGGGAAAGCGATAAAACCAGGCTCTCTAGAGATAAGTCTAGAGGAGACAGGCCAATCAGTGTACTAGTGACGTCCTTCTGTCTGCTCCACAATGTGCTGAGTACATTGGAGAAAATTTGAAATGTCTTTGTACTAACACACACAGCATGAGGAATAAAAAAGAGTTTACTCTGTGGACTCCCTCAAGGATAGAGAGGCCTTACAGAGAGATGTGGATAGTCTAGAGAGCTAGGCAAACACCAACTGCATGTAATTTAATAAGAGCATGTGCTGGATTCTCCACCTGAGGTGGGATAATCCTGGTTACACATACAGTCTGGGGGATAAGAGGCTGGAAAGCAGGTCTGCAGAAGAGATCTGAGGGTTTAGGTTGATGGCAAGTTGAACATGAGTCAACAGTGTGTCCTGGCAACAAAAAGGGCCAACTGTGTAGATTGGGTAGATTGGACATTAGGAAAAGGTTCTTCACTGAGAGGGTGGTCAATCACTGGGACAGGCTCCCCAGGGAAGTGGTCACGGCACTAAGCCTGTCAGAGTTCAAGGAGTGTCTGGATGACATTCTTAGTCATTCAGTTTAGTTTTACGTTATCCTATGAGGAGCAGGGAGTTGGACTTGATCCTTATGGATCCCTCCCAACTTCCCTGGGAAATTGCTCTGTGGCTACTCCAGGACACAAGAGGCCAGCCTTTCAATGCCACCGCATCTCACCATGGAGGTTACCCTGGCAGGTGTAATTTGAGGGATGCTTCTGATGGCAGTTAGCCCTCGCAGGCTGAGTGGTGGAAGGAGAGGACTTGGTGCCAGCAGCACACTGGGCAGGTCTGGCTGGGGCACCGTGCCCATCTCCCTTCTTCAAAATTCTGCCCCTTTCCTTTGCAGGATGCTGGCCTGCAGCTCTGAGGGGAAGGTTGCTCTAGCAGCTGCCCTGGGACTGCCAGGCAAACATAGGGAAAAAATTGAAGCCAGTGTTCAACTTGCGCCAGTCCAAGGTTTGACTGAGTGGGACTCAGCCAGAGCAGGGCTGAGGAGGCTGCAGCCGTGCCCTCCAGCAGGCAGCCCGGCCAATGGGGATGCTACCATGAGGAGTACAGAGAAGAAATATGGAGAATATGGACCTCAGATCATCATCTCACAAGTTGCCATGTTTCACTCCACATAATCTCAGAGAAGCCATATTTTCTCAGAAACCAATGGTTTTGTACACCACCACATAACTCAATAAAGTGCATTGTTCAGAGGAACAATATTCTGCTGATGAGAGTTGCGTAAGCATAAGATTTGCGATGCTAACCCTCCTATAAAGATCAGGGCTGTTTTATGCTAGGTAAATATAATCAGTGCCTTTACCTAACATGACCATTGCCTTGCAGTTGGAGCTATTTAATGCACTAACCAGTTGACTACTGCTCCCCATCTCCTGTGTGGCTTCAGATTCATTTTCCACTAGCATATAATCCACAGTGGTGCATCACTTTATTAAAGAGCACGAAAGAAAACTAATGAAAGCAGGAACTTAGCCTAAAAATGTCACCTATAGACTAAGCTCCTCCAACTGTTCCAGTTTCAAATCACAGGAATTAATTGAAGTCTGCTCCGAGTATGTGGGGCTTTCACCACTCAGTTTAACACAATTGCAGATCTTTTTCCCCTGTTTAAAACCCTGTGCCTCACAAAACTCTCCAGAATGGTTTCCATTCCTTCAGACCCTTGGAAACTGCGTAACTTGTCACCAACTGACAAGTGCACCCTTATATCTGCTTCCTGTCTTCCTGGCTTTTGGAGCTTCAAAGCTACAATTTAGGAACAAGAAATAATTAGGAATAAAACTGATTGTTTCCTACTCTCAGATATTTTTGAGATTGTTGTTCTGCTGGTTTTCTTCTCTCCTGACCCTGCTATACTTAAAATGAGGAATAGACTTCTTCCTTACTAACTTCACAATGATTTAAAACACATGATTGTGGCTCATATTTTATGGTAGTAAATTAGTTCCATTATATACATTTGTGAAAAACATGATTCGGTAATACAAAATAATTTATAACAAATATTAAATAATTTCACAACTGTTCTGTGATCATGCCAGCAAAATAGCTGTACTGAGGCAGCCCACAGATCTACTTAGTCCACTGCTGCGTTTCTAACAGTACTGCATGCTTATAAAATTGTAAACAACGGACTACCTGTCCATAGTCTCTGAGAGTTTAAAGACCTCCTGAGATCAGGATTGCATGATGTCTCCTTGGTCCAACAATTTTTCACTCTATTGATGCTTTTTGGCAGATTATCCTCTGACAATGAGTTTCAGGGGTTGACTGCGCTGGCTGAAAGGGGATTTGTGCTGGGGTTTTTGTTCTTCCCTTGTGCCACTTAGTACTTGTGCTACGAGCCACAACAAATTAAGTGATTCCTATTCTCCTTCTCTGCTCTTTCAGAGGCCTCCTCCACACAGCCTCTGTTCTTCTTTTCCAGGCTGAAAAGCCCTTCATTTAAGCTCTCTTCACCTGCACTTCTCACCTCTGACCACCTCATCTCCCTTCCTCTGTGCTGACTCCAAGGTGCAAATGAACCCCCCACAATTTGTAATGCCGCATCCCCTGCTGCTGCTCTGATAACTCATCAGGTGCCAAGGTGCAGGCAGTGAGGCCGAGCCGAGCCAAGCGATGTGCCAGGAGGGCAGGCGGCACCTTTGTGCTCAGCCTGTCCCAGTTCAAATAAAGCTCCTTTCCAGAAGGGCCTGGGGGGCTGGGTGCGCATATGGATCTGAGCAGGCAGGACAGCTGGCTGCTGGAGAGGGCCGTTGTGGAGGCATATGCTCTTTTGATGTCCTTCCACGTTTTGTGGGTCCAAGGCGGTGCAGCACCACATCTGCGCTGCAGAAGCCCAGCTCCTCCATGATGTGCCGCGGCACCCATGGCTCCAGGGAGCTGCAGGCACGGGGGTAGGATGGGGTCAGAAGGACCCCTCCAGGGCAGTGCCCATTTAATTCCCACCCACGCGCCTGCTCCCGGTCCCTGGTGACAGGAGACCCTGTGTCCTTGCACATCCCTCCTTGCCCACTGCATGGTCCCTCTGATTTTCTGGACATCCTCCAAACCGACAGACAGCAACAGGAGCCTCATTTGCTCCTTACACGAACTCAGTCAGTCCCTCAGAGGTGACAAACAGAAACAAGGTGCTGGCATCATCTCAGAGGAGAAAAAGCACGTTTCTGAACCACTTGATGCAGCCACCTAGGAAAGAAATGGGTACTCCTTGAAAGCTGGGGAAAGCTGGGTGCTGCTGGGCACATCTCTGCCTCTTCAGCTTCAGCCTGAGCATCATCCCCAGCCAGGGGCAGCAAGGTCGGGCATGGGACAGCATTTCTGGTGCGCAGGGGCTTCTCTGTGTAGCTTTCCAGGGCCACAGTACTCCCTGCTGCCTGACCGCAGGGTAAGTGTTTTCTATTAGGTAACTATGGCTGCTTTGTCCTGCATACAGTATGGGCTAGCTCAGGCTGCACCAAGTTTTCCCTTCTCCATTTTTCATTAACTCTGACATGTGCAACAGAACAGAGAAAATAAACTGAGCCTTTCAGAGCTGAAACATAGAAAGTCCTGAAATGTTTTTTGAAAAACAAAAAATGTAAGTCAGCATTATGCATGCACAATTTTCAAATTATTCACTGAAGTCCAAACTACAAAGTCACCAAGATACACAAGCACTGCAGAGGTGGTCTCCCGCCCCACTCTGAAGGCACCAATATGCAAGCAGCCATAGTTAACTAATGAAAAACAGCATTTCAGTGTTGCTGGAAGATGCAAAAAAAAGGTGGAGTCTAAGAAAAAAAAATCTTGTACAAAACCGATATTGAGAATGAGACACATTACTTTCCAGCTGCTTTTTTTAAACTCGCAGTGTGATGCAGTAGCTCTTAAAAGTAGCAGGAAAACATACTTAGCAAAGCACTATCTAGAAAATAAGAAATTAAAAGCAGTTTCTAACTGAGGGTCAGGATCTGTATGAAAGCAGCACTTTCATTATTATTCATAAGAAATTGCATGAGAATTAAGCTGGTATGAACACAATAACATGCCTAGTGGCTTGACATTTTAATTCATAAATATATATATATATTTTTTTTTTTTAAATAAAGTGCCTTACTGAACAGCCAGGAAGTGTCCTTTGTAGTCCTAAACACAAACACATTTATGAGCTGAAAGTGTGTTTCAGATTGTGTTACAAAGCGGGATTCCATATGGCAGCTGAGGTCCAGAGCTGGGATGACTCAGGAAATCAAGAAGATGAAAAGATCAGCACAGTTTATTGAACAGGTCTGACAGTTCCTGAAGCACCTTCAGCTTCACGGGTTGAACAGGCAGACTCACTGACTGGCAGAGCTGGAGTCACATTTTGCAGTAGCTGGAAGTCACAACGACATTTTTCAAAGACTGGCTTTCCAGTAAATAAGTATACACTAGAATCCAGCTCCTATTAAGGCTTTTTGTATGTGGGATTTTACATAGGAAAATAGGCAATAGGACAGCTGATGGATTACAGCTGTAAAATGTCTCTGCAGAAAGCAGGTAATAAAAAAAGCCAGAAAATGAGCATGAAACAAACATTTTTATGAGACTTAGAAGGTTGGAAGCAACTTTTTGAACAGCGTTTTTTTCAGGTAATAAAGAAAGCAGTAAACTCATCTGCTCCACATATATGAAAAATAGGTAAACACAGCACTGCCCAAACTGGAAATTACTTGTATTTACTCATGACTATATTTCTACTTTGACAGTTGTTTTCCTGCCTTTGCTTGCTGAAGCAAAGCCGGCTCCTGTGCAAACTGCCTGCAGTCATGGCACATGGAGGAGGCTGTCTCTCCCTCCAGAAGCCCTCTGTGACGGGCTCCAGGTGCGGGACTTCAGCCCTCGAAAAGGCAGCCATGCAGTCCAAGTGGAGAGTTCCACCTCCCGCAGGGGAGGGAAGCCCTTCCTGGAGGTGACCACCTCTGCCCACAGCGGCATCCCGTCCCCTGCATGCCCAACAGACATCCATGGCTGCCTTGCAGCTAGCCACTGGCGAACGCTTTATTTTGGGTATTCAGTGGGAAAAACATGAGGCTTCTAGTTCTGCTCATTCTTGTGATGATTGGGAATAAATTGATCTCTTTCCTGTCCTGAAGAATATGATACAAGGGACCTTTGTTTTCACAAAGAAGCTCTGATCTCTGTGAAAGAAGCCTCTTCTTTTACAGTGGTCCCTATGCATAAAATCCTGCCCAGGTTACTGTGTGAGGTTAAGAGGCAATCTTACTCCATATCAAGGCCGGATGATAGGATCTAAATGCAATCAGCCTTTACAAACATGTCTAAGTGTAGCCGGGAAGAGATGTCAGACTACCAAGCAAAACGGCAAATAAAGGTAGGTCTGTGAAAGGTGTGTTTGGCTGCAGGCCTATTCATCGCTGTTCTCAGATCGCTAGTGAGCCATGACAAGGATCAGTTTGAACTTGAGTGAGGTCTTTGGGTATTTCTGCAACATAACTATGGGTTGCACTACCTTCCCTATGCAGTAACCAGGGCAAAGGCAGCTCTCTGGAAGAGGCAAAGGTTTCCTCCGGCCACCTCTGCAAGTCCTACAGACAGTCAACACACAGGTCCTCTTGCTGCCCCACTCCCCAGCGCTATCCTGAGCCACGCAGGCTTTCTTCTCTGCTTAGCACAGCTACAGCGTGCCCTCCATGGCCCTTGAGGGACGGTTGTGCAAGCCTGCTAGCTAAGGCATGGCGAGCTGTGCCTGGGGCTGACACATTGGGCAACACCATTCCCAGTCCCAGGCGCAGTGCAGACAGCATGCCTGTCCGTGGGAAGAGCAGCTCCCCTGGCCTTGCAGGAGCCGCAGCAGCAGATGGCAACTAGTCCATCCACATCCCGTTCTGGTGTCAGGCTTGCCATTTTTTGCACCACGTGGGAATGGAGGGGGCGAGGTGGCCAAGCTCCATGGGTGGTGGCATCAGCTCAGCAGGCAGGCTTTGAGAGGAGAGCAGAAAATACTTCAGCAAACAAAGGGAAATCATGTACAGATCAGCAGAGCAAATGAAGAAACAAAAGAGCTCAGACATAAGGACTTACGCCCTCTCAGGAAGTCAAGAGATGAATGCAGACGGGGAGGCAGAGCAGAAGCCCAAGAGCCTGTAGGATGCCCAAGCCAAAGCAAAGCAGAAAAAAAAAGCTCTGGAGAAGCCACCAACCTATCTCAAGCAGGGTCAAGCCCCCAATTCAAACCTCAGGGAGTAAAGAGAGAGCTCTTGGGGAGCTGCTTCAAGCTTTGGCTGTAGCATGCCAGAAAAACAGAACGTGTGGCCTTTAGTAAAGGGAGGGGGTGGCTGAGTGACAGTCCAAAACCCAACAGAGCCACTGTGTCTGTCCCATCTTCTGTGAATCCATAGTGCTCCCCAGAAGTTCCCTCTGGCAACATGATTTGACCAGCACGATGATGAGTGCTTGCATTTCTGCCTCACTCTAAGGAATCCTGATGGGGATGGTAATAGCTTGAGCTTTAACAGCATTTTAAAATATCTATATTTTTACAGTGTGTACAAAGAGCTGTTGATGTGAAAGCCCTTGACTTTTTAACATTAAAACTAAGCTTTAAGATTCAGTAGAATATATGTTTCTGTGTGTTCATAAGGTTTCTGATGCCAAAACACACAGAAAATTAATAGGCTGTCACGGAAGAGTCCAAATCTGAGTCTATCAGGAAGAAAGGAAAATGTAGTTTGCTTCCTCTCATTTTCACAGTTGTTGCCTTATTTCATATTGCTCTTGGCATTTGGGCTGCCGATCGAGATATTCAAACCCCATTCTTGATTCTTTCTTCAGTTCCACAATTTTTATATGCATTACATCATCCTCTGCTTTGAGTTCTCTTCCCAGTGAGCTCTGATGAGGAGGTTTCCTTGTGAGCTTCCTCTTACACCACTAAGCTTGGAAGCAAAGACAGTCCTGGGTATGTAAACCCTCATGGAAATATGTGTCTGGTGGAAGAGAAAGACAGAAGTAAGTCTTGAGTCCACAGTGGAAGGAGATGCAGTTAACACCTTCTGCGAGCTTTTTTCTCCTCTCTTGGTAGGATATTTACATGAACAAGGGCAGGGAAAAAAAAAAAAAAAGGGAAGGGAGCAGTGACATGGAAGAAGCAGGCTGGAAAGCAATAGAGCTTTTGGTAGAATTAGGAAGCTCAGACAGACATCTGCAGCCTTCAGCATGCCAAAAGCTATCTTCCAACCTACAGCTGTATGTGTGCCCCTGTGAGTGTGTAATGCCTGGGAATCACAGCAATGGCATCGCTTCCAATTTTCCATTTGGACCAGCCCTCTGAATGCTTTTCATATCCTTTTCAGCTCCATATTCCTGCCTGTGACTGGGGGACATGCTCTCACATTGGCTTTTGGAAAGGGAGAAAGACGCAAGGACAACTTGGTCCCAAATTTGACATTGTCCCTCTCTATGTCATAGGTGGAGAAGGATATAATTTCAACGAGCCACCCTTTTCACAGACTTTTTGTTTTTCCCTTTTCCTGTCTTGTTTTCTGGCTGAATCAGGTCCAGATTCTCTGCTAAAGCAAATTCACAGAGCTCTCTGACTGTGGGAAAGCTATCAAAATGCTTATTTGTATCACCAGGCTCTTAACTACCACCTTCTCCTTTGGTGTTTCTCCAAGATCTTTGGAGATTGACATATTTTGTCAGCAACATGGACATTGGGATAGAGTGAACCCTCAGCAAGTTCGCCGATGACACCAAGCTGTGTGCTGCCGTTGACACGCTGGAGGGAAGAGATGCCAACCAGAAGGACCTTGACAAGGCTGAGAGGTGGGATCATTCAGATTTCATGAAGTTCAACAAGGCCAAGTGCAAAGTCCTGCACCTGGATCAGGGCTGGGCAGAGAATGGATTGAGAGCAGCCCCGAGGAGAAGGATTTGGAGGTACTAGTGGATGAGAAGTACAAAATGAGCCAGCAATGTGCCCTTTCAGTCCAGAAAGCCAACCACATCCTGGGTTGCATCAAAAGAAGCATGGCCAGCAGGTCAAGGGAAGTGATTCTGCCCCTTTACCTTGTTCTGGTGAGACCCCACTTGGAGTACTGTGTCCAGCTCTGAAGCCTCCAACATAAGAAGGACATGGACCAGTTGGAGCGGGTCCAGAGGCAGGCCATGAAGATGATGAGAGGGCTGGAGCACCTCTCCTAGGAGGACAGGCTGAGACAGTTGGGGCTGTTCAACCCAGAGAAGAAAAGCTCCAGGGAGACCTTATAGCAGTCTTTCAGTGCCTAAAGGGGGCATATAAGAATGATGATGAGAAACTCTTGAGCAGGGCGTGTTGTTATAGGCCAAAGGGTACTGGTTTTAAACTAGACGGAGGTAGATTTAGACTAGATAGAAGGAAAACTTTTTTTTTTTTACAATGAGTGTGGTGGAACACAGGAACAGGTTGCCCAGAGAGGTGGTAGATGCCCCATCCCTGGAAATATTCAAGGCCAGGTTTGGATGGGGGTGTAAGCAACCTGATCTGGTTCAAGATGTTCCTGGTTCTCACAGGGGGGTTGGACTAGATGACCTTTGAAGGACCCTTCCAACCCAAACTACTCTATGATTCTATGAAGTTAGGCAGATTGTGCTCTGCAGAGTTACAGTACATGGGAAAGCACCACTAAGGAGCCTGGCAATCACTGCAGTGGTTTTGTTTAACCACAGCCTAACCTGGAGCCTATAATTATGATGTTTTAATATAAAAATATACAAAGAATATTATGTAATAACAGTGGAACAATGTATAGGCAAAGCAACAAAAGACTGTATGAGGAGGGTTGAGATGTCCACATGCTGGGGCTTGGGGGTTTGGGTAGACAAAGGCACGGACAATGTTCAGTCCCCTTCACCTGCTGCAAGTGCCTGCTCCTGCTCAGTGCAGCTGAGAGAGACCTGCCAGTGCTCAGCATCTCAACGCAAACTGAGCGGATGGCAGATGAGTCCAAAAAAGGACACAGTGGTGGTGCAAGGGATATGCCTGTCTTCTCAGGGAGCACTGATGCCATGCTGAACCCCCTGTCCCGTGGCTGGAGGACAGTGGTGTGGCCAGGGTGGGCACAAAGCGTCTGGATGCCGGTGGCCGATGGACTCTGGTCTGCTCCAGGAGGTGTTTTTTAGCTCCTAATGCCTGAGAAACTTGCAGTCAGTGGACGCCCTTTTCAGGTTTTGCCCCAAGGGGTTTCTTGTCAAATCAAGATCAGAGGCTGCTAATTCATCTTCATTCCTCTTAGATTCAACAAGATTAATTTATTGCTAACAGTCTGTGATGCAGATACAATCTGAAAAATTACATTATTACCATTCTTGTCTTTTTTACAAAAGCAGAATTAGCTTCTAGCTTTTATTGTATTTTATTTTTATTTGTTTTATTTTATTAAATCTTATTTATTTTAATTTTTGCCTGTGTATAGTGTTACCCTGTATTGAATACAGCAAGGACCTTCGGCTGGCTTTCCATTTTTCTTTGCATTTTCCTTTTAGCAGACAGACACTGCTCAACAGGAAGCTCTGACCAGTGTAATCACTGCCACAGATGGAAGGGTGTCCCCAAAAAGGGATCAAAGACAGAATGCCTGTCCTGGCAACCATTAGCACAGGAAGTCTGGACAGCTGAGATGGTAGAGTGTTTTGAAACCAGATTAAGAAAGAGATGCAGCTTTTGATATCAATGCCCATGTCTGGGTGCTAATTACAGAGAGGAAGGACTAGCTGGAGGGTGCTGTCCACATACAGGACACAGAGAGGGTCTCCTTGTTTCATCTGGTCTGTAAGAACGTCTCCTGTTGCAAGGTTGGGTTTGGTTAATTTTTAAAACATCCCAGGAAGGTCTTTTTTGACACAGTGTTTTCCAGCATCTTTCTGGACATCCAGAGCCTCTCTCCTCAGCTTTACCCCTGTTCTCAGGAAAGAAATGTAAAACCCAAAAACCACAGTGCAAACCTAACCTTCTCTGACAAGCCGTGTCTGTCTCACTGTCTGAACAGTTGACTGTCTATTATGGTTTACATGAAGTCTATACATCAAGCCACTTACTCAGATCTTTGTCTACAATATATCAATGTTTAATGGTGTTCTCCCAGTTTGCTGTTTGCATCAAGGCTATTAATTTGAAATTATTTTTATCATAGACAGCTTGAAGCCCGATCTTACAGAAAAGAGGGGATATAGCCATAAGCAGATGCCATAGCCTGAAATGGTAACTAGTAGGTAAAGTATTCCTTGTAGAAATTACACCCTTCAGTGTGCTGAAAGGCAGCACGAACTGCACACTGCCCACATATTTGCACAAGACAGGCATACAAATTTCCATCCAATGCCAGGTCAAAGGTGAATCTCACAAATCTAAATCCAAAGCCGGATTTGCACAGCTCTAAATTTAATTCACTATACCAGCAAATGTTCTCAAGAGCTCAGACATCTTGAATGCACTGCTGCAGATTTGAACTCCAGGGCACCAGGCTGCTGTTTCCACATGGCTCTGCAGCAACTGCAACAGTAAATCGTGGGTGTGTGATGAACTGTGCATCTTCGTCATTTTTTTAACTATCAAGTTATTCTTTCTGAGGGAGAGGCTTTGTGATTCTGATGACGGGAGTAGGGGATTCACATTTATCTGGCCACGTAACAATCTATAAGGATGGCAGAAAGAACTCAATAAAAGCTGTCACAGCCAAACCAGAAGGAGGATATGTCTAGCATGTGGGCCTTGGATAACCAAGAAACCAAATGTATGTGCAGCTTTTGCCAGACAGACAGAAACTGCAAGAAGAGTACTGTATGACTTATCCAGTTCTGTTTTTCCACTATTTGGTTAAGGGCAACTCCAACAGCTTCTGCTGCTGTTGCAAATCATAGAATCACAGAATCATAGAACAGTTTGAGTTGGAGGGATCTTTAAAGGTCATCTAGTCCAACTCCACTGAAAGGAGCAGGGACATCTCCAACCAGATCAGGTTGCTCACAGCCCCATCCAAACCTGGCCTTGAATGTTTCCAGGGATGGGGCATCCACCATCTCTCTGGACAACCTGTTCCTGTGTTCCACCACCCTTATTGTAAAAAATGTTTTCCTTATATGTAGTCTAAATCATCTTCCTCTGGACCCACTTCAACTGGTCCACGTCCTTCTTACGTTGGAGGCTCCAGAACTGGATGCAGTATTCCAGGAAAGGTCTCACCAGAACGAAGTAGAGGGGGACCTGCTGGCCATGCTCCTCTTGATGCAGCCCAGGATGCGGTTGGCTTTCTGGACTGAAAGGGCACATTGCTGGCTCATGTTGAGCTCATCCACTAGTACCTCCAAATCCTTCTCCTTGGGGCTGCTCTCAATCCATTCTCTGCCCAGCCTTTGTTTGTGCTTGGGATTGCCCTGATCCATGTGCAAGACCTGGCACTTGGCCTTGTTGAACTTCATGATGTTTGCACTGGCCCACTCCTCCAGCCTGTCAAGGTCTCTCTGGATGGCATCTCTTCCCTCCTGAGTGTTGACTGTACCACACAGCTTGGTGTCATTGGCGAACTTGCTGAGGGTGCACTCTATCCCACTGTCTGTGTTGCTGACAAAGATGTTAAACATGGCCAGGCCCAATACTGACCCCTGAGGGAAACCACTCATCACCTGTCTACGCTTGGACATGGAGCTGTTGACATCCAGCCAATTTCTTATCTACTGACTAGTCCAATCCATGTCTCTCCAGTTTAGAGACAAGGACCTCATGTTGGACAGTGCCAAATGCTTTGCACAAGTCCAGGTTGATTATGTCAGTTGCTTGTCCCTAATCCACCAGTGCAGTAACGTCATTGTAGAAAGCCACCAGATTTGTTAAGCATGATTTGACCTTAGTGAAGCCGTGTTGGCTGTCACCATTTACTTCCTTATGTTCCATATGCCTTAGCATAGTTTCCTGGACGATCTGCTCCGTGATCTTGCCAGGCACAGAGGTGAGACTGACAGGCCTGCAGTTCCCCAGATCTTCCTTTTTACCTTTTTAAAAATGAGCATTATGTTTCCCCTTTTCCAGTCAGTGGGAACCTCACTGGACTGCCATGAGTTCTCAGATATGATTGATAGTGGCTTAGCAACTTCCTTCGACAGTTCCCTCAGGACCCACAGATGCATCCCATGAGGTCTCCTGGACCTGATGTTCCTTAGATGGTCTCAAACCAGCTCTTCTGCTACAGTAGGCAGTTCTTCATTCTCCCAATCCCTGTCTTTGCCTTCTGTGACTTGGGTGACATAACTAGAGCCCTTGCCACTTAAAAGGTCATTGAGTACTTCAGCATCCTCCTTGTCCTGAGTAACCAAGTCTCCTGCTTCCTTCTGGAGAGAGCATACATTTTCCCTGGTTCTTCCTTTTAACCTCAATGTACCTATAGAAGCTTTTCTTGTTTTCCTTGACATCCCTGGCCAGATTTAATTCTATCAGGCCTTCCTAACCTGATCCCTGGCTGCTGAGACAATGTCTGTATTCCTCCCAGGCTACCTGTCCTTACTTTCACCATCTGTCGCCTTTGGTCTTGTTTTTTTCTGTTGGTCTAGGAGCTCCTTGTTCATTCATCCAGGCTGCCTGGTATTTTTGCCTGACTTTCTTTTTGTTTGGATGCATCAATCCTGAGCTTGGAGGAGGTGATCCCTGAATATTAACCAGTTTTATTGGGCCCCTCTTCCCTCCAGGGCATCATCCCATAGCACTCTGCCAAGCAGATCCCTGAAGAGGCCAAAGTCTGCTCTCCTGAAATCCAGGCTTGAGAGCTTGCTGCATGCCATCCTCGCTGGCCTAAGGATCTTGAACTCCATCATTTCATGGTCACTACAGTCAATGCTGCCCTTGAGCTCCACATTCCCCACCACCTCCTCCTTGTTGTGAGAACAAGGTCCAGCATAGCACCTCTCCTTGTCGGCTCCTCTATCACTTGCAGAAGGAAGTTATCATCAATGCATTCCAGGAACCTTGTAGATTGCATACATCCTGCTGTGTTGTCCCTCCAACAGATACCAGGGTAGTTGAAATTCCCTATGATGACCAGGGCTTGTGACTGTGAGGCTATTCCTAACTGTCTGTAGAAGATCTCACCTCCTGGGTCTTCCTGGTGAGGTGGCCTGTCGTAGACCCCCATTGTAATGTCACCTGTGCCTGATGTCCCTTTAATCCTGACCCATAAGCTCTCTGCCAGTTTCTCATTCATCCCGAGGTGGAGCTCCATGCACTCCAGCTGGTAGTTGGAAGAATTTCACAAAGCTGCAAGAATTTCACAAAGCTGCAAGAATTTCTTGCATGATGAGAGGGCTAGATGATCCAGGAAATTAGTAACGGGCTATGGAGCCTTTCACCTTGTAGGTCACTAGCTGAAATACAGCTCATTTCTATCCAGCTATTAAATTTTGCCTTGAATTTTCAGAAGAGAAAACCAAGGATCTGGCAGTGTCATGTAGTACCAGTTACACTTTGCTGAGCCCACTATTCCTCTGCTCATGTACAAAGGCAACGGGACCCCAACTAGGATGATTCCAGCTGCAGACAGAAGTGTGACACAGAGACAAGGATCCCAGCACGCATTTTTGGCATGGGAAAGATGGGAAAAAGATCATGTACGAAAACTATGGACTTCTGAACAAGCAGAAAGTCCAGAGCTTAGACACAAGGGGATATTGCTATGGAGATCTGTTGCAAAGGAACTGCAGTCTCTTGGGCTACCAGAGAAATGTCATCTTATTTTTTCCATCAAGTGCTGTATACAGTAGGGATGGTCAATACACATGACAGTTTTGATATAGCATCGGGACTGTTTTTTTTTTTTTCATGCATCTAGACAAGAAGACAAATTATCAGATTTCTTAATAGAATGGAAAGTGCCAAAATAGCTGATGCCAAGATAGCAAGATATTTTGTTCAAACTTTTCAAGCTATTGATAAGATATTCAGAGTATCTGAGCCAAAACATCCCTATTTTCTTTTAAAATTTATTTTAATCTGTGATCTCAAGCGAGTTAGCCCTGACTCCGTCACATTATCACCATATATTGTCCTTCCTGAAGACTGAAAACTGGCTTCGCACAAATCTGGCCACAGAAAAAAAGGCAATGAAAGGTACCCCTTGGCCCTTGCCATCACTCACTCCCCAGTCATCCTTAAAAAGGGGAGAAGCCATCCCAAGTCTCTTCTCCCCTTGCACCATCTCTAGCACCTGCAGGACAGAAGAGATACAGCTTTGAATTTGGCCTTTGCTAGCACTTCCATAATGAAGAGTGCTCAGGAAATTGGACCTACCTCACAACACACTTAGAAGTCAAGCACTCCCTTCTGATGAAATATTAAAGTTCCTGAGACATTGCTGCTTAGATGGGAGCAGTTACATTATCCCTTTATAAGGCATAAAATTATTTGATTGATCCAGTCTCAAGCAGAGAGATCCCATTTTGACAAATTTACATCCAGCCAGGGAGTATACAAGGAAAGTCTTGTGAGAAACCTATCCCTTCTCTGCTTTGGGTGGGCAGGACAGGTAGCTTCCCTCAAAGGTGCTCTGAGGGCAGAAAAAGTAGATTTATTGTGAAAACAGATACCCTTTGCCATGATCTCTGAACTACTGAAGTCTTTACAAAACTGGATTGGAAGGAGATAGAAATTTGGTAAGAAGTCTAGGAAAACAGCAGAAAACAAGTTTCTCTATGGCCTATATCTGGCCATCTGACTGGTCCTCTCATAGATGTTGTCCCACGCTGTCGTAGTTCAGCCCCAATCAGGACCAGACTACGCAGTCTCTCTCCCACTTCCCCCACCCTCCTAGAGAATAGGGGGAGATGATATAAGACAAACGGCTCAAGGTTTGAGATAAGAAAGGGGAGAAATCCTTAAAATTACCGTCATGGGCAAAACAGACTCGACTTGGGGAAAACTATTCATTTATTTCGAAAACTAGCAGGAGAATGAGACATGGAACATGATAACTTCCCCCCACCCCTCCCTCTTCCCGGGCTTAACATTATCTCTACTACCTTCCCCCCTCAAGCGGCATGGGGTGGGGAAGAGGGAATGGGCATCACTGTCAGTTCATCACGTGTTGTTTTATGCTGCTACTTTGTCGTCCGGGGAAGAACTCCTCGCATTCCTCCTCTGCTCCAGCGTGGGGTCCTTCCCACGGGCCACAGTCCTTCATGAAACTGCTCCAGCGTGGGTCATCTCTTCCACGGGGTGCAGTCCCTCCAGAATGGCTGCCGCAGCGCTGGCCCTCCACGGGCCACAGCCTCCTTCAGGCCTCCACCTGCTCCGGCGTGGGCTCCTCCACGGGCTGCAGGTGAATCTCTGCTCCTCCGTGGACCTCCATGGGCTGCAGGGGGACAACCTGCTCCACCATGGTCATCACCACAGGCTGCAGGGGAATCTTGGCCAGGAGCCGCATTACTCCTCCCCCTCCTTCTTCACTGACCTTGCAGTTGTTTCTCACAACAGGCTGGCAGATGCCTCTCAGGATCCTTTTTACATCTTATTCACTTCTCATCTCCTCTCCACTTCTTGTAGCCAGGCTGGGCCCAGTCAGCTGCCCGGCGGAAGGCCAGAAGGTGAGGCCTGCAAGGCCCACAAGGCTCGCGCCTCACCCTCTCTGCCCCCTCTCAGCTGCTTCACATCTTCTCTGCCCTTTTTTTTTTCTGTTTTCCTCTTCTTAAATACATTATCGCAGAGGCATTATCATGGAACATTCTGCTATCAATTGGCTCAGCCTTGGCCAGCAGTGGGTCCACCCTAGGCCCAGCTGAGTCCACTGAACAAAGGGGAGCAACTTCTAGCAGTTTCCTACAGAAGCTACCACCGTAGCCACCCCTCACTAAACAAAACCAGAACACACTCTTCCACTGGGATATACATATAATTGATTCTGAGAAAATCTGGCACGTTCATTGTGTGTTGCTAGAAGATAATGTGCTACATGACTCACGGGAGAGTGGATAATAAACACAATGGATTTTCGTAGAATTTCTGGTCAACAACTTACTGATACTGCAGCTTATAATTAAGAACACTACCATTTTATCATGCAAGAAGCTTCCTTGGACCTGTCCCTCTAAGTGTGTTTTCTTGATAATTTCCAATTATATGTTTTTGATAACTGTCTAATTCCATTATTATTCTTCAGTGAAGTGTCTCTAATTTTCTTTTCTTCTTATCTTGAAAGGACCAAGGAAATTTGCAACTGTCTTTTGCTTTTTACAACGTGAAACATTACTGTCTACAGAAACAACAGGCAGTTGTAATTATGTCTTTGCTGTAACATGTGAGGTTTTGCTCTTTCATTCACTTCATACTTCTCCCTCATTTGTTGATTTTGCTGCTTGCAGTCTTCAGGAGAGCTACATTTCTTTAAATATTTGTAGTAGAGTAAATATTTTAATCCAAGCTATAAGAGGATGAAAACAGAGCGAAATGAAAAGATGCAATAAATGCCTCTGAAGGGCAAGTGAACAAACTTGAAAGACTCGAAGTACTGTGATTTCTGTGTTTAGATGAGGCATTGCATGTCCAGCAGCTTGTAAACAGTGCAAATTTTTCATCTGCAATCCAAAGGGCAAACAGATAACAGCCGACAGGCTCTGAAATCTGGAATAATGAAAATTAACCAGTCGCCAAGAATCTCTGTAAGGAGAAGATTATGACTTTCAGAGGACTTTTTGGTCACACTTTATTGAGTAAATTAACAATATCATGGGGCTCCTGCACACAGACTTCTGGACCTAACACAACATTTGATTAAAATCCTCATTTAGGAACACCAAACTGACTTTATCTCTGTGGCTGCTGAGTGCAGACAGCCTGTTGCAGCTTATGGCCATGCTCTCAAGCATTCACATTCTACAGAAAAGCTTCTCAGTCCGGGTGCAGGCAGGGTGAGGTGCCATTTTGCCACACAGATGATGTGCGTGGCCTTACAGCTATTTTGGGCTGCAGGAAAAACTGAAGCCATGGGAATGAGCACTGCTGTAAAAGAAATCAAACAACTCAGCACTGAGGATGCTGACTCTTCAACTCCTATGACTTTTCGCCCCCGTGGGTGTCACTGAGGAGGAGCAGAGATGTCTGCAAGGTCCTGGGACCTCATCCAGCTGTTGCAGAGAGGCCACGGGCTTAGTTCCCGAGGGCCATGGGGAGCAGGAAAGGACACTGAAGTGCAGCACTGGCATGAGGTGGCTAGGGGTGGATAACACCCGTGAGGGGTGAGTTAGCCTGGGACAAAAGGACATTTGACACAGGGACTGTCCTGCAGCATGGTCCTAGCTCTCTGCTCACTTGTTCTTACCATCCCCTCGTGCTACATTGATTTCTGTTAAGCTCGTATTCAGCTCCAGGAGGACAGGAAACAGGATGGAGGAGGCTTCTGGACAGAACTGGCCTTCTGTGTGGACACACACATCATCCTGCCCCACAGGGCTGAGGAACACCACTAGTAGAGCATCTTATTCTGTGCCACTTCTGATTTTGGTGAACATGCATCTATGCCAAATCTCCACAGATCATAGAATCATAGAATGGTTAGGGTTAGAAGGGACCTTTAAACGTCATCTAGTCCAGCCTCCCTGCAAGGACCAGGGACATCTCCAAGCAGATCAGGCTGCTTAGAGTCCCATTCAATCTGGCCTTGAATATTTCCAGGAATAGGGTATCTACCACCTCTCTGGGCAATGCCTCTGTAAGTACCATCTGGCCAGCCTGACGTTTTTAACCAAAGTCCAAGAATTTTCATTACGAGACATTTCAGGATCATACTAATATTTTTTTCTTTCCTTAATTTTTAGTGTTCTTCAAGAAAAAATTCAGGCACAACACTGACTTCCTAAATAAGCATCATATTACTGACCCATTGCCCCCAAACCTTCCAGAAGGTCTTAAATCATGTTTTGAAGAACCAGTACCCCAGCTACAAGGGAGAAGGCTGCATGGGAGATGCAGTCAGCTCTGAATAGGAGAGACAATGCCTGTAACCACCGACATCCATAATAGCCTATGGACCACACTGCAAATCAGTTCCTGCTTCAGTCTGCTGCACCTCAAATTTACACCAAATCATTCCAGAAACTACCCACCCCTTCACTGATTTGGGGTTACTTCACTATTTCCAATCACCCTCCATGGCTATACAACAGAAAACAAGGTACAAAGTAGGATAGGTAGATGTTCAGTTCACCAAAATACAATTTTAGTTTAAACAATCTCAATTAATATTTTAAAATCTGTTTACCCAAATGTGACTGCATTTATTCTTGACAGCAAGTATTTACAATATCTTCAGTCATACCTGAAGGATTTTGTTGCCAGATTTCATACAGAAATCAAAAGTGACAGACTTATTATGTTGCTTTTAATAGAAATAATCTCAAAACTCATGAGCTACTGTCTTCATAAATACTTATTATGAAATTCCTATTTGAATCTGATTAGATGTTAAATAGCAGTGTTCTGAAATACCGTACTTGGCTAAGGAAAATGTCAATTTTATGACAATTGCAAGTTTTAAAAGTTGCATTTGACTTTTCCTTTTTTTTTTAAGAAGGCAACATAATATCAGTCAGAATCCATGTCCTTCTACCATGTTACCTAGCTGCATCTGTTTCTCTGAACACACAGGAATTAAACTTTGGGGAAGAGATTTTGGGTTGCAAAGTACCGACCCTGTCTGCTTTCAAAGATGGGCATAATTCCAGTAAAGCTTGTTCTGCTTAAATTCCTATATCAGATTTTTTTTTTTTTTTTTAGGTATAGTGTTGCTAATACACTGTGTAAAAGAATCTAACCCTCATTTCTCAGTAGCTCTTAGCACTGTCAATGGCTGCTATTATATTTACTGCTTTTTTTTTTTTTTTACTGTTGTACATCCCAAAGGCTATGTGATATTTTGGCTCTGGAGAAGTGGGCCACTAGGCACTAAATAATTATTCCTATAGATACAGAAGGTGAAATTCCTCATCAAGGTCTGAAAAGGCAATAGAGAACATGTGAATAATGAAGAAGATAAATATCCCGAAGCAGAGACATTGTACTCAAAAAGGGACAATCTCATTTTTAAACTTATATTTTATAATATGTGAATGAATCTTAGTTTGCTCAAGATGTCACTGCTGTTATTGGCTAGTCATGTTTTGTAGACATATATGGATAAATTACCCACATATTATATATTAATTATTCCTGTATAAAGAGCCTGGAGGAACAAGAGGAAAGAGCTGCACAGGAGAACATTTCAGAGTCTCCTTAAATAGTGTAAGGGGAGAGACAAGAAAAGGAATAAATATATACAGACATTTTGAGGCAAATAGTCATCTCAGGGCTGTTTATATAAATAATGATAATGCAGGCTCTGAACTGCAATGGTGCTGCAGATCCTAGCCGGAGGGAAAGTATACTCCGAGCAGGACATGAGAGAAGAACAACTCCAAGGGGAAAAAAGTATGTATGGTTTGAGTTTAAAACCAGAGCTTATTTACATTAAGAGATCAATCAGTGGGAAAATCCATTCTGCAGCACTAGCCCATCAGTGAGCAAGCTAATTGAATGCAGAGCAAGCAAGAGCATGGGTGGCCTCTTTCTTTTTTTATCTGCACAGCAAAGCTTGCAGCAGCTCTGAGATCCCCCTCTCTGCAAACGAAGAGCCTTCAGACAGGGAACCATCCGAACGAGTGCGAGGAATTTTATCTGCGAGCACATAGCACCTTTGAAACCCATTTGTCTGCTTCTGAGCAGGGCCCGGCAGCACACCGTAAAAGCGGTGGCAGTTCATAGCCACCCACTGCTTGCTACTGTGCGGGGACCAGACCCCTGGTCATGCGGAGTGGGAGTTGGGCGGCTGCGCCGGGGCCGGAGCAGAGGTGGCTGCATCCAGTGCATGGTGCTGCAAGCTCCCTAAATAAACTTGCTTACATAATGTGCAAAATTGTCCCATCTCTCCCCTAGGTTGCTTTGGCAGGAATGCTCACAGGAAATATCCTGTTAGTAGAGATAAAAGGTATGGTTTACTCTGTTCCTGATAATGAGTAATTGCTTAATCGCAAGCACATAATTAAACTCCATTGGGAAGGTTACAGTGACAATGATTGCCAAGCAAAGATGAGTTCCCCCAGAGAGGCAATCTTTGCATCAGCTGGATTTTTTTATAATAGGAACAAGGGGAAATGCACTAAAAAGCCTGAATGTTTGGCAAGGGCTGTGGAGGCAGAAGGCAAGGGAAGCTGGACACAGCCGGAGCGGCACCAATAGAAGGAGAGGAGATAAGCTTTTAAACTAATCCCTTCGCTAACTGGGCTGCTGGTGGAAGCAATCTCACTGTAGAAGCATTTTTTGTGTGCTGAGGAGGCCACCAAGCTAAGCAAGCTCTGGAGAGAGCTCTCCAAGGCACTGAGCACACTCCCAGCTCATGCCACCCCAGGGTCCTACCTGGCCTCACCATCCCCAGGCTGTGCTGACCCTGCTAAACATTGCTCGGGCAACTGGCACGGGGGCCGCTAAACCCCATGGGCCAATGGACCACCAGTGGGCAGGGCAACTGCAGTGGACCCATCTCTGAAACAGCAGATTTGGTGGGGAGTCACAGCTTCCCAACGCAAAGGGACCACGTGCTCCGACAGTGCCCAGTCCGGCCCCTGGTGTGGGGAACAGCCTGAAAGGAGCAACAGAAAGCTGTTCCTCCCAGTGACGGGAGGCAATTTTGCAAACTGGTGCATGAGTCATGACTGCTTTTATTGAAACCTGCTCTTCAGTCAGCTGGATGCCAGAACTGAAGATATTTTTTAATTCCTTTGTCATGTAAATTCTGTGTCACTGCTGCATTAGGCACCCGCCACAAAGGAACAGTAGTTCACTGAGACCGTCAGAGCCTTCTGTGGATGTCCACAACTCCAAGGCTTCCTTAAAAACTGCACAAATGAATGAAGTCCTGTTTGCACATAGAAGAGCGCTGCATTTATTTTCATCAGTGATGATGAAGGAAGTCTGAGAACTTCAGAAGAAAAAAAAAAACCCTTCAGTACACAAGAGCTGCTGTGTTCCTAACAGAGAGAAGACAGTCAGTTCCAGTTTGGGGAGGCCAGTCTGTAATTGCAAGTAAAGAGCATCACTTTGCAGCCTGCAGAGCAAAAGAAAAATTTCTACTTCGGAAAATGATGCTTGCTTTGAGCTGGCAAGAAATATTTCAATAACAGGTTGTGGGGAATGTAACTTCAAAGTTTTGAAGTCGACGGAGTTTTGGAAGCAGTTGCTGAAATTTGTATCCAAAAGTGATTTAACTTCCCCAGTAAGTGATGTGTACAAATGGCACACACCACTAAACCACATATGCACGCAATGTATGAATTCCCACATTCTTGACTTCCTATTCCAGCTTTAACATTTTTTCCAGTGCAAAAAGAAATGAATCAAGTTTGCAATAGGATGTGTGTATAAATGCCAAAGGAAAAATTAAAATCAGCTGTTATTTGAAGATTACTGACCCTGGAGTACTTTGTCTAGATACACCATTGTGGGTAACCAGCTAAAGGCAGAGCTCTTTAAGCCAAAGTTATTCTGGGTTTGTTTGGCATTTTTGGTAGTATGACCTTTTATAGTGACCCAGATGGTTATAAAATCACCAAGATCCATGGGGCAAACTGTTCTTCTGTGAACTGTTTTCTTGTGGTGTGGTTATTCATCAATTTTAAAAGCATTTTCTTTGCTCCTGCCAAAGAAGAAATGTTGTGGCCAAAAAAAAAGAGAAAATGCGGGGATATGCTGGAGAATACATTTCCCAATATTTTTTGTTTGCCCCAACTTGCTCTGCTAAGAAAGTGAGAATTGCTGGGACCATATGGAAGCAGAATGGCAACAGCCTGCAGTATATGAAAAGTTTCTGCAGCAAAGCAGAATTCCTCTCACTCAGCCTAAAAGTATCAATCAAAGCATCTCACTTAAAATTTTCAGGAGAGATCTTTCTTTTGAGGGCTTGTCAGCATAATTATGGCAGAAGCAAATTAAAAAAGAAATCTTCAGTTAATGAATGTTGGTAGCTGTCATCTTTAAAATTGTTTAGATATAATACAGGAAGAAAATGAGACAGAGAAATGTTACATCTTGTTTAATACCCTAAAAATAACACTGTCATCCTGCTAAAGAAGAAGGGACATAATGCAACACTTGAAAGAAAAACAGGCAGTCATTTTTGTCTTGGTACTATTTACAGTGAGTTCATCTGTACCTGCAGAACGAGGTTAAATTGCAGTGCAGGATGTAAGGGCTTGAGCCTCATCTCAGCTGGTGGGGGATTCTCTTTGTTACCTTTTTTCTCCTTTTTTTTTTTTTCTTTTTTTTTTCCTGAATAGCATCCCATCTTCTTGGGGCACACAAGAAGGTGCATGTGTCCAATAACCATGAAACATGTAGAGACCAGGAAGGTAAGAGCCCGTCTACAGGAAGAGCTACAGGAAACTGCATGTCACCTTCTGTACTACAAAAGTAGCACAGCCATCTGCTGTGTTTCATTTCCATGACCGAGTCCTGAATTCTTCCTTTCGAGGGAAAAGGCAGTGTGAAGGGCCAATAGAGGCTGGTGGCTTTTAATTTGCTTCAGGATTTAACAATCTTGAGTTGCTTCAGGATTCATCCCAGCAGTGAGGTGAGGAAAGCAGCATGTATGAGAGCCAGTGTCTACCTGGCCTCTTCCTATTACAGGGCAGGAAAGTGGATATGAGTGTCACAGTGGGAACGGGGAGAAGGACACATTTTTCAAGCAGAGCTGCATGTATTTTATTCCCTCCCTAGTTCCCTCACACTTGCATTTCTGCAGGTTGCTACCACCAGTTACAACACAGGTAACAGTCAGCCAGAACAAGCACTTAAAAGTTTTGGACCCAGAAAGCACACGACTGGCAAACTGGGATGCTGTTATCCAGAGACCTAAACCATACGATGTTGAGCATGGACCCTGAACCTACCCACAGCCTGCTGGACAACTTTTTGACAATAACCCCACGGACTAATGACAAACCATTTTGAGATAACAAAACCCTCCTGGCAGGAAATACACCAGCGCTGCACGGCTAAAGTTTTGCTTCTGGGGGATGGGAATAGAACCTGAAGTATCATAGCTCGCTAAAATACCTCATAGTGGATGTCAATGATGTAAATGCAATTAATACTTCTCCCTGATCTATAATGACTCTGCTCTCCTAATGCAGTAGAGTGGGTAGAAGAGCAACCTCTCTAATGGCACATAAACACTTTCCAAGTGGCTGTCCTATTAAGGTTATGCAAGACCCAGGGCAGTCCTCTGCAATGTGATGTCAGCTCTGGCTCCTGGCCTGACCCACAGTTACACAACAGGACAGGATGAGGGAAGAAAATGGAGATGCTCAGTAGCTGTCAGTTTTTTGAAATACAGCTTAAGCACGTAGTTTCTGTTGCTGTCACTGGCAAAATGTCAGATGGGTAAACAGCAGTGGGGGGAGTTAAGGTTGATCTAAGACATGGTGGGTATTTTCCTTTTCTTTATATTATTCGTTATTCTTCTTTTCAGGTATCTGTCCTGATTTTCCCTCTCAGAGTCTTGGCAAGGGAGCAAAAGAAGCTCAGAAGTACATAGCTTACAACTGAGTAATGCTTTACTGAAAGCAGGGAATCTCTTTTTTTTTCAGTTTTTTGTGTTTTTTCTTACTTTGTGCATGAGTTGTTAGCCTAGCAGCCCTCCTGATATTTAGCATTCCTTCCACACTGATTAATTCATGCTGGTTGCAAGAAGCACGTGGTGGGGGTTTGGGGCCGGCATTGGTGGAGACGTGCTCGTTATCACAAGCAGGCAAAGGAAATGTCGCTGTCCTGTTGCACAGCCCAAGAAAAGGGAACAAAGAAATCAACAGAAAACTTTTTGCTCGCTGCCCACACAAGCCCACTGCAGTGTAGCAATGAGTGCTGAAGAGATGTGGATGTGTGTCTGAGGCGGAGGAGACCCTCAGGTGCCACCCTTGCAGGATAGGCTGTGCTGCTTTCTCTTCCCAGCGCTGTTTGGAGAGATCAGGGCTCTCAGCCAAGAGAAAAGCTCCTCTTCCCCACGTTAGCCAGCCTTTTTGAATGCTTTTTTTGTCCTTCCTAAATTTAAAACCATGTAGGTGACACTGGTTGAAAAGGAAATTGTCTGGAACGAGTGGGATCTATGGGCTTCTCAGGACCCAGAGGAAGCCTTGCAGAAGGATGTCCTGCAGCCGCTCAGAGGGACAAGGGTGCATGGAGGAACTATGGATTTTCTTTGCTGGTGCTGGTGAGTGAGGAGCATCTCTCTAGGCAGCAAGTGCAAGCCCTGTTCTCTACATGGGTGGGCACAATTACACTGGCTTTGCCAGCAGGTCTGGCAACACCACAAGCTGGGCAGAAGACCACAGGCAGGAGAACCAGGGCCCACAACACATACCATCTGAGCATGGGGAAAGACAGAAAGACCAATGAGGTAGCATGCATCGGCATCTGTGGTCAAGCTCTTGGACTCGCTACCCAAAGGCAAAGTCTCTGCCCAACCAACCTCTCTGGAAACTCATGATAGTTGAGAGCCATAATAAGCTCAGGGATACCCTGCTCCTCACCAAAATGCTCCCAGTCTGCTACTTAATTCCCTTATTTTTCCATCAGCTTGTATAAAGAGCTTGACTTTTCACTCAGTCGCTCAATCGGGAGACTCCATTTGGCTAATGTGTCAAAGTCCCATCTACTCAAACATGTAGCTGTCCTCTCCTCTCATGACCAGAGTAGGAGTTGTCAGAAAAAGCTGTGAAACTTCTCAGGCAAAACCAATACTGGTAATGAAGGTTTGAATTGTAAGCACTGATAAAGCTCAGTCTGAACTAAATCTTTTGTCTACAAATAGCTCCTACCGTTTTCTGTCTTCTCTCATCTCTGTCATATGTCAGCTTGTACAAATTTCTTTTGGTGATATCTTGGGAGAAGACATCACAGGAAAACCACTCAGCCAAAGATTTCCCTGTAGATGAAGAAAGTCAGACCTGGAACCCAAATCTAGCTATTCTGTATTAAATAGGAGACAGTAAAGCCTTGGATCAGAAAATCACTGGAGTTTTGTGGAACATTTGATCCTAATCTGACCCGTGTGGCTCAAGCCTTTGTGGCTGATAGTATGTCTTTTTATGATGAAAATATGCAGTAAAATCAGACCTGTATGGTCACGATCCCTGGAAGCAAATGCATTAAAACAGAATAAATCAATTCAGAAAACTGGCTCACTTCCTTTTTGCTCCAAGTTACTTCCTCAACATCTGCCTTAACTGTCCTTGGTAACAGAATTTTTCTGCAGGGTGTGTATTTTATACTTTGACAACTTAGTACACATATTTTATTGTCAGAATTGGGACACAGTTATGTTTGCAATCCAACTACCTATTCTGAACTGCATATGTCTGAACTTGTCCATGTCTATGAAAAAATTAAGCTTTTATGTTTCCTCTCTAGTCCCCACAATTCACTTGGAACCAGCAGTATCATTTAGGCAAAATAGACCTTCTCAGGGAAAAGGACCTTGTGTTCTCCTCCTTTATGAAAAGAACTGGATTTCTCTGAAGCAATACAAATTCCTTGCATTAAAAAAAAAAAAAAAAAAAAAAAAAAATCTGTTACACATGAATGTTAATGCTACCTCAAAATGGCATATGTATGTGCAGAGTGCCTTTGAAAGAAGCCCTTCACAAAATCTTTTTGCATCAGGGGATGCAACTGCTGGACTTCCATCTGGATGTTGCTATTGTTCTAGTCTCTGTCACATTTGCTTTTCCAGTCAGTCTCAGATGTAACTTCCCAACCACAAGACATTGTTTTGAGTTGTTGGCAGTCTAATTAATCTAGATTTTCTTTGTTTACAGGAAGATTTTAGCATCCAAGGAGAGGAAGGGACTTTATTCCCAGCTCTTAGTCACTGTGAGGCAAAACACAGGCAAGAGAGTAGATTTCCGCAGGTCAAGGACCATAGGAGAGGAGAACTTTTTCTTCAGGTTACTGGCTTTAGCCTAGCAATAACTTTGTAATGAAGTATCCACGCTGTGCTTGGAAAGAGGTGGACTCAAGTCATTCAGTGCTAAACTGAGCCACCATGTCCTCAGCCCCATTGGCATCCCGTTTCTTCAAACTATATGAGCAGAAACCTCTGTCCACCCTCCTGCCCCATGGCAGGCTGAGCCACACCTATGTCTGTCAATCCTGGCACTAGTTGTCTAACCTGTTCTTTAAGACCTCTGATGCTGGAGAGGCCACAGCTCACCTCGGCAAGGTATTCCAGGTTTTGCCTGTCCTCACAGATTCTACTTTTAACCTACATCTCTTATAGGTAGTCTGAGATTCTCATCTTGTGCGAAATGAGATGAGCTCTGCTGACACCAGTGAAGTTTCACCATGCTTTGAAGATATGACCTAGTACTGTCAAAACTCAGTCCTTTCACTTCCATCTTAATTTTTCTCTGTTCCTACTCTTTATTTCTTGATAGATTCACAATGTTCCTTCCACTCACTTTAACATCTAAGCAGTGTGAAAGTGCTGATGCTTACTCCTACATACTATCATCAGCATTCAGCTCTCTTTTTCTATTCATATTTTTAAAACTTTCAGATCTTCATCTTCACACATGCCCACTACAGCATTCTGCTGGGGATCTAAAAAACATCAGACATATAAAGAAGTTTTTGAGGTAATCTTCCAGCCTTGTCTTTCTGAGCAAATAAACCTGTTCTTTGTGACCCTCATCTGGCTTCGCAGACTCAAATTTTGAGACATTACCTTTAAGACGACTCATAGTGCAAGAGCTCAGGCAGTTCCTCTGTTATTATGTTTATCCTACCACCTCTGTAGTGACATCAGTTTCCAGAGTCCACCTAACCTGTTGCCCAAAAGATACTTTCATGTTTTCTTCACTTTGTCCTTTTTGAATGCATAGATTTCCAGAGGTGTCCTTTAGGAATATTCTTATGTGTGATCTCAGACCTTTCCTTAAAGCCCACTCTGATTGCAAATGTCTAATTAGAAGAGTAGAGGTACTATAATTGAGCAACAAATCATTGCCAAATGCTCAGGTGCACATGTGCTAACTTTTGCAAGAATGACTTCCCTATCACTGCTGCTTTAATCTTCCCCCCCCTTCTAATTCTTTGGCTCACTCATCCATTATGTCTTGTCTTGAACTAGCAGCATGTGCCATGTAGGTTATATCATTCACTGTGTGTTTGCACAAATGCTCACATCTCTGCATTATTTCCCACCTCTGCCTGGGTCGTTAGTTGTATTGGAAGTCCAGCGTGGTCTGTGAGTTAGCTAAAATGCCCACACCTCAGCCTGCATCTTTTCATGACATCTCTGGGATGTTCCTGCTACGTGCTCCTAGAATCAACAGAGCAGAGCATGGCAAAGGTCTCGTAGTCACAGTTCAGGTTTTGTACCCCAGCAGTGGTGAACAGGCAGACAGTTCTGGCACCAGCAAGGCACCCTCCTTGGGGAAAAGGTTGCTCTTATCTTTTGAGCAGTGTGTAAGACACAGACATGATGAGCAAGTCTTCCTTAGGTCTGCCCTGAGGACAGCTGAGAGTGGGGTCTTGCCCATGGACAAGGAGAGCTCTGAACCACCGAATTTACATTTGGTAGTGGTTCTTGCAGGCTAAGTTATCCTGTCTTTGAGGACTGCTATGTAGATTGCTTATTTGATTATTGTTTGGCTGATTGCTTACTTTGGACTTTGATTAAATAAAAATGTATTAACATTCAGCACTTAATACAGAACTGCTTACAGGTAGCAGTTTGCAAAAGATTTTAAGACGGAGAAATTCTAGAAAAATTTAGACAGAATTTTTGTCTGAAAATCTGGTTGGTCATAACCTACATGCTTTCCAGGTATTTTTAGGTTTTGTTGTTGCTGGTTTTACTGTTTATTTTTGTCCTAGTTATAGCTCTACATAGTCTTGCTTTGTCTGTTAGGCTCTGCATCTATTGTTATACACACCTCTTGCAAATCTGCTGTAATCTGTACCCCTGCATGCTTTCACTTGCTTTCCTGCTTCAGTGTTTCCTGTGCCTTCATCTGATATAATTAATCACTTTACAAAAAAAAAAAAACAAAACAAAAAAACCCTGATACTGATACTCTGCAAATACTTAGGCAAGTGCCCTAACCCAGAGAAAATACTGGACTTGTTGAGAAGGCACCCACAGGGACAGGGCTGCTTCAGTGGGAGTATTTGCCTTCAGGGACTGCTGGAATGACAACAGACTACAGAATGGGCCAACATTGGCAAATGCCATGTAGGAATAGTAGATGTGCTCACTTATCTCCATCAAAGATGCAGTCAGCCTCCCATTGCTTCCTCTATCCATCTGAAAAAGCATCTCTGCAACTCACAAGCAGTTAAACATCAATGAAAGCCAAGCTTGTCTAGTCCTTTCAACTCTTGCAGGGAAGAAACATTCAGAAGGCTACTGAAAAACCAATGAAAACACTTCTGCTTTGGGCCACAACCAGAGAAACCTGGAATCAAAGCAAAAAAAAAAAGCTTCTTTCTGGTTTGTTGTCTGCCTGCAGAATCAGTGGCTCTCTAAATGAGAACAACATGTGCTTGGCCCAAGTGCAGGCATGGCTCAGGGCAGAGCCGAGCCTGGCTGCTGTGCCATGCAGCCTCATGCACCAGTGATCTCCGAGATCTGCTCCTCGCAGGGAGCTGAAGGCCACAAAATCTCCTCCCTCAACACCGTCCCCGCATTTCTCAAGAGCAGGCTGTCTTCCAGGAACATCATGGTTTACCCTGAAAACAGAGGAAATGGGAACTGCAACAAATACCTTGTTATTTGTAGCACTGCTGGCAAAACAATAATGCATATACAAAAGCAAATCAAAATGTGAGCATTTTCTTGCCCCATCCGAGTGCACCTCTATATGCTGGTAGGATTGGCATATTTTCATCATGCTAGAAAGAAAAATACTGTGCAAGCAAACCGAGTATGCCTCACTGTCAGTGGAAGTGTGTTATTATGAACACAAATACAGAGAAAAATTTTTTCACTTGCTGGCATTAGCTTCAAGAAGCCCTGGAAAAAAAAAAAAAAAGAAATAAAGCTCTGTGTGGCCACTGCCTGCTATTCAAAGAATAATGTGTGACATGTTAACGCAGGTAGCCACAGTGTTATGAAAGAACCTTATGCGCAGTTAGATGGATTTGGCTGAATTCAGGTGGTGTGTAGGGGCTGTAAGTCACTTGCCAGTACGAAGACACAAATCAAAAGAGTGTGATCCTTCATTTAGACAGTCACATGTGAGAGAGCCAGGGTAAACTTGGTTATTTCAAACATACCTTTGAGTCTGGCCCACTACATTCGGTTACTTTGACTCTTTTCTCAGGGTGGTTTGAAGACTCATCATGTTTTGTAGCAGGGCTTTGTTTCCAATCTATTACACTGAGAAGTTGGAGTAATACCTTGAAGTTCCTCTCTAGGCTCTTTTCTTAATGCTTTCCATCCCCTGCTCTTCAATTGTATCGGTAATTTGCACAGGCCTTTAAAGAAGCAATTACACTATTGTTTAGCAAAAGCACAATGCCAGAAGTGAGTAATAAGCTAAACAATACCACCTCTTTATTCCAGTGGAATATGCATTTACGCCATTTCAAATTTCCCACTTCTAATTTTCCATTTTTGTAATGTTACAAAGCTTTGTAAACTGTATTGTATCTCCTGGGGCCCATGTGATGCAGAAAGTTTTTGCACTAAAACAACATTGCTTGGCAGCGGGTTCATTTTTCTATAAAATCAGTCAGAGCACTCACCAAAATGAGACCAGTTCAGGAATGTCCTCACTTATGCTGCTGTCACATTGAGCACAAACCTTATCACTCCTTGCCATGTAAACTGCCTGCATGCCTATCACTCTTTCTAATGAGCTCTTAGGTGAAGAAGACATTTTATGGTTATTACTTGCAAAATCAAATGTCCCTGATCATCTGTGGTGTGAATAAACGGACTGCATCCTCTCTGTGGGCTCTACCAATTGCTGTAGCACACAATGAGAAGTAGAGTGCTTGCTTTAGACCTTCTCCACAGTGGTTTTGCAAATCCTTCAAGAAAATGTGGTACAAATTTCCTGTGTTTTTTTTCTCAGCTCTGCACTTGCATTCATCTCATTTTTGACAACCAGCTACGTAGCTGAAAATACTATGTTTTTGAGTAATAAAAGTTCAAAGCAATC
>WHYT01017846.1:592684-675701 GCA_009806455.1 Tetrax tetrax
TGAATTCAGGTGGTGTGTAGGGGCTGTAAGTCACTTGCCAGTACGAAGACACAAATCAAAAGAGTGTGATCCTTCATTTAGACAGTCACATGTGAGAGAGCCAGGGTAAACTTGGTTATTTCAAACATACCTTTGAGTCTGGCCCACTACATTCGGTTACTTTGACTCTTTTCTCAGGGTGGTTTGAAGACTCATCATGTTTTGTAGCAGGGCTTTGTTTCCAATCTATTACACTGAGAAGTTGGAGTAATACCTTGAAGTTCCTCTCTAGGCTCTTTTCTTAATGCTTTCCATCCCCTGCTCTTCAATTGTATCGGTAATTTGCACAGGCCTTTAAAGAAGCAATTACACTATTGTTTAGCAAAAGCACAATGCCAGAAGTGAGTAATAAGCTAAACAATACCACCTCTTTATTCCAGTGGAATATGCATTTACGCCATTTCAAATTTCCCACTTCTAATTTTCCATTTTTGTAATGTTACAAAGCTTTGTAAACTGTATTGTATCTCCTGGGGCCCATGTGATGCAGAAAGTTTTTGCACTAAAACAACATTGCTTGGCAGCGGGTTCATTTTTCTATAAAATCAGTCAGAGCACTCACCAAAATGAGACCAGTTCAGGAATGTCCTCACTTATGCTGCTGTCACATTGAGCACAAACCTTATCACTCCTTGCCATGTAAACTGCCTGCATGCCTATCACTCTTTCTAATGAGCTCTTAGGTGAAGAAGACATTTTATGGTTATTACTTGCAAAATCAAATGTCCCTGATCATCTGTGGTGTGAATAAACGGACTGCATCCTCTCTGTGGGCTCTACCAATTGCTGTAGCACACAATGAGAAGTAGAGTGCTTGCTTTAGACCTTCTCCACAGTGGTTTTGCAAATCCTTCAAGAAAATGTGGTACAAATTTCCTGTGTTTTTTTTCTCAGCTCTGCACTTGCATTCATCTCATTTTTGACAACCAGCTACGTAGCTGAAAATACTATGTTTTTGAGTAATAAAAGTTCAAAGCAATCTGCAGGTTGGGTCAAAGATCCTCCAAAAGAATCGTATTAGCGAACACACTGACAGGCAGGCACCATGGAAGAGGTCAAAACACGCAAACCAGAATCACCATCTTTATCTTCTTAAAGCTTTTCATCCCAAGATATGCAAATGCATCTCTTTGTTTTTGGGTATTGGAGTACTGCCTATGGACATGAGTAGATACAGCTTTGAAATGCATTAAAGAACAAGGACCAGTGAGAGGTTATAACCAGTTTTTAAGACCTAAAGTAGGGGACATTTTAATTTTTTCTTTTCTTGTCTACCCATCTCTTTTTTTAACTCACACTTTTCATGGAAACTAAATATTGCTGAGACTTAAGCACTGACAGAAATAAGCTTGATTTCATGGAAGGTAGAAGATGCTCTATTATGTCAGGTCTGACTCTGACACCATGGCCTTTTTTTTTTTGGAGGAAATGACAATGAATGGAAAGACTTGCTTGTTCTTGTGCAGGACTCAGCTTTTTTTGCACTCTTGGCCTTTTCCTGTGAGAAGACAGGAAAGACAGGCCATCTCTTTTGACCCTTCTGATGCACCAAGAGGACGAGAGGCAGTTTAATATAATAAAGAACACTGAAGGTAATAGCTGTGACCTCCAGTGATAGTCTCCCAAGTGGTGGAACAAGGAAGAGAAGGAAGACGTGGTTGAGCTACCTTCTAAGGTCTGGGGTGGTTTGGGAAGAACAAAAGAAGTAATCTTGTCAAACCAAATGCAAAGTTCTGAGGCCTGGGGAAAGAGGACAGGATTGGAAAGGGGACCAGGAGGGGAAAAAGTTTGTTGCTGTGGAATAAGTTTCGATGCTATAGATCTGTGACTTGCTTGAAGTACAGCCTTTCTGTATACTTCTGCCAGACTGTTGATCTTGGGCTTGAATAGGAGAAATTGCTGCAAATCTTGAAAACAGTCACACTGCCCATATATTTCTATGTGCTTGAGCTGTGGCTTCTAATGCTTGAAAAGCTGCTGTTTTCACTTCTGGAGCCAAGCAATGTTATTCCAGAGGTAGAAGAGGGACACTCTGGTCTAGTGCATGCAAAGAAAGAGGATATTACCATTATGAAGCAGAGACATTTTTGAGAAAACAATGCTAGAGACTGTGAGCTGCTCCATTCCTTTAAGTTTTAGGGCAGGACAGGGCTCTGAGCAACCTGACCTGGTTGGAGATGTCCATGCTCCTTGCAGGGGGTTAGACTAGATGAACTTTAAAGGTCTCTTCCAACCCAAACTACTCTATGATTCTACGCTTCTAAGTAATCCAAGGATGACAGAATAGTAGAATAATTTCTGCCCTTCATTACTGTCACTGAATGTTTTGAAGACATGTAGAAGACGATTAAAACCTGAATGGATTTTCCTTATTTTGCTCTCAGAACTGAAATGCTTATTCAATATAGACAGTACGCCTATCAAGCATTGATTTCCCTCCTCCCTGCCACCTTCCCCCACAGCATTTCTTATTTGTTTGTAAGAACAGATTGTCCTTGTGTCTCTGAACCTGGCAATGCCTAAAAAGCATGCTGCTCAGTTATACAAGTGATAGTCATGAACACCAAAACTGGCTGGATACATTACACACCCAGTTTGTCCAAAAGGTAACTCAAGACAGGCCATTTATTCAGTTCAACTACTTGTAAAGCAGAGCGACTGTGCAGGAATGTGCAAGATCAGGAAGAAGGCCTTAAGTGGTGTTCATTCATGTTTGCACATGTCTTCTCTGCTTATAGAGAAGTACAATATGCTGAGGATATTCTTGGCCAATTGCTTTAACTTGCTTCAACTTACTATCTGCTAGATAAACACAATAAATCACAAGCCCACTTAAAGGTAGAGCAAGCCAATTTCTCTGATAAGCAAACCAGCCTCTGCAAAGTTATTTCCTTTTGATTCAGTCTTGTTTGCCCATTGCAAATCCAAATCATGTGGCATTTAATGAAAGAGCAGGATTAGGAGTTAATAGTACAGCAGTTTAACATTTCTTCCATCGCCTATAGATGTGGGCAAAAAAGCAGATGTTGAGCTGTGTGCTCAGCTACCCAAAGACAACTATACCATCCTTGGCTTTTACGTTAGCTCTTTCCCCATGCTCACACCTCATTTCTGTCCTTACCTACCTTGTTTTAGCATGTACGAGCACATTGGTCTGTAGAGCAGGAGCCATCATTTGTAATCCTTTGGGAGCTACTGATCTTGCATAGATGATAACAACCTCCATTGACTAAAAACAGATACGGAAAAAGACAGTTGAGTCCACTGTGCGGGGAAGGACAGGGCCTCAGGGCAACGTGGAAGGAGCCTCCCGTGTCCCCAGGCAGCAGAAATGGTCAGGCCAACCACAGAAGTGGTCGAGTAAGTCTGAGTGGGCATTCAGACCAGAGCAGGCTGGAGAGACTCATGCATGACAGGGAACCCATGTGGTCCCTTTGCAAAGGGGCAGAAGCAGCCCCTGTCCACACTGCCTGCGTTGGTATGGGGACTTGCAGAGACAGGGGCCTCCAGACTGCCAAGCACCACCCTCAGGACTTCACAGCTGTTGAGCCTCTCTCAGCCTTTGCTGCCAGCTGCTAGATTCTCTGCAATTGAAGACCTTAGGTTGATAATTAATGAGAATGAAGCCAGGCAGAAGGCCTAAAATGCCACATTAGAAAGCTAGTTTATGACACTCTTCATTAAGCAATTGCTCAATGTCAAAAAGAGACAACCTAACGTGGCATTTCCATTACCTGGTTTTATTATACCGAAGGATTTTATAGACTGTGTACTCCCTGCTGGGAAATGTGACCTCTGAACAGCTGCTTCACCCTCCAAGGGTGTTACCACTCTCTCAGGTTTCTGGAAATGAGTCTTGCAGAGCACCTCCAGAAAGATTTTGACTCATGCTCCTACATAGGAAAAGAGGGGTTTTCGCAAAGGAGGTAAAAGTCATCCTGAGGCCTCACATGATTTTGGAGGACAAAAACATCCCAACAGTTCCCTTTAGCAGAGTTCCTTAATAGGCCGACATCCACATTGATTTTCATACACCCATCATGATATCTTGTATGCTTTCCTAGAAGCAGTGTGAGAGCCAAGGAAGAACTTGTGCTCACTGCCACTGCACACTATAAAGGAAGAAGTGCACGAAAAGTACTGATGTTTGACCCACTTGTGAGCTCAACGGAGCACTGCTGCTCTCCTGGGAGGAAGGAGGATGGCCCAACAACAACACTGGCCATGCACAGAATACATGAAACCATTTAAATCCATATGTCTGTGTCTATGTCAATGGATATGGATATGGATATGTTTATATGTATATATGTGTATACGTATACATGTCTGCTACAAAACATGAGCTACAGCTAAAGAGACTTAAAAGCAGATGAACAAATTATGAGCAAGGAGAACAAGGAAAATAAAACTTTGAAAGGGGCAAAAAGGTTTCATTTAGGCTACTTGAGCACTATAAAAATGCCGCATTTTGCGACTTTGCTGGAGGGAGGAGTATAAGAAGACAAGTATTATATTATTCAACCAATAAGAGTTGCAAATGTGAAACAGATTAAAAGAATGAGTCACTCCCATTCTCATGGTCAACTACCAAAGTCTGCTGAGGCAGCTGATACTAGTTCTGTTGGCACAGTTTCAAGATCCATAGTCCTTAGTGTGACACAAGTTACGAGCATTCAGACCTCAGCCTGTCACATGTGGGAGTCAGAAAGGGATTTCCTTCCCTCACCCAGCAGAGGAGCCAGGGGTGACAGCGGTGTCGCTGTCTCATTGCCCTCCTTGTGCGAGGGCAGGGGAAATGCTGGCCCCATTGCAAAACCCCAGTGCTGCAATGAAGTATCAGTGCCATTGTCCATCCTGTTTGTTGTTTTGTTTTTTTTTAATAGAGGGATGGAAATGAGATGAAGTATAATTCTAACTCAGCTTTGAGCCCTTCTCTTCCTAGATTTGGATGCTTTTGAGTGTTCACGTTTGATATTTCCAGAGCAAGAGGAGGGGAGGGGTGGGCAGGAGCCAGGATTTGTCTTCTCATCTTTTTTGCCTCCCATCAGTAAATACAGGGGCTTTGGGGCCAGTTTCTCGACGGGAACAGGAATCAGGACAGACGTCTCAGAATATTTCCCTGTGGTTACCTGGGTATTTACAGAGTCTTGGTTCCTTGAAAGAACACAGAAGTAATTACTCTACTCAGAAAAAAAAAAACAGCCGTGACTTCACTGTGCCTCTCATGAAGGAGCAGCTCCACTCACTTATGTCTACTCAAGAGCAGCTACTTACAGCACACTTCCCCTTCCCTCCCCGCACCCTGAGGCTGCTGCTAGCTCACAGCCCAGCTGCTAAACACAGAGGCTCAGCTCCTCTTTCCACAGCTGCCCTGGACCAGAGGAATTGAAGAAAGACTGGATAGCACAGACAATACAAAGGGAGTGTCTGCACAGAGACAATATCTTTACCAGCTCGGAAGTCTGGTTGCCCTTTGGTAGCTTTAACTCCTTGCACAGAGAGTTTCATCACGGGTGCTTTTGCACTGACGACCTTTGAAGTGAAAAGCAGTAACATTTTTGACCGAGTCATGTTGCAACACCATCTCCCTTGAATAGCCGTAAGCCCTTTTCATTTCCATCTGTTTTATTCTAATGAGGCGTTACCCCCATACACCTTTTGCACATTTTGGCAGGGAGGGGACCTGTTAATTAGCCAGATATTGCATTTTTAGTGGAAGTTTGCTGCAAAAGTCTTGTTTTTCTAAATCTAACCTGTTGAGTGATTCACGAGATCCATATTAATACATGGCACAGTACAGCTCCATTGGTTAGCATCCTAAATATGCCAGATGGCTCAGTAAAAAAGATAAGCAGCAGAAGAAAATTCACTCTCGAAAAGAGCGTTGTGACAGTGGCATCCATTAGCCTGAAGTTCTCAACGTAAAGCTACCATGCTACGGTATTTTTGAGTACACTGCACTCTCAACCAGGATGCAGGGGAAGATCAAATTTAGAAAAGAAGGGCTTTAAATAGAAGTTCAGTTCAAAAATAAAGTGTACCCTTGGAAGTTATGTTCCTGTAATAAATTTAGAAACAAGAGTAGGATAAAAAATTTACTAGCATTCTCAGGTGACAGGCAGTCAGGTGGACATCCCTGAATATGACATGCTGTTTCAAATACAGACTTCTAGGAAACACAGGGGCAGGACCATTTTTTTTTTTCCTGTTTGTTATACAGCGCTAAGAACATTGGAGATGTGTGAAAAACTATAAATCTTCATATGTCGGCCATCTGGCTCGAATGGCATGACAGCTCATATCAATAGTTTTGTATACTTGTCAGTTGTCTCCTGGTTTCCAAGTAATGAGTATCTCTGTGGCCAAATTTTCAAACCTCTGCTTCCAATGAGGCCCGTGAATACGTGCCTGTTCAGATGTGCTCTGCCCATAACAGCTTCCAGTCTGACATGCCTAGACAGATTTTTAAAAGCACTTGGCAATAATTTTCCATCAATAGCCTGAAGAGAACCAGGTGAGATATTGCGGCCAAAACTTTTCTGGTAGAAAATGTACAATATTTCCAATACCAAAAAATAATTTCAAAGAGGCTAACTTGGTTCTATCATAGAAGGCATTGAGCATGGGAAAAGAAATAAAAAAGAGTGTTTATATTTGTTTTCCCTGCAGAAGAGATTTATTTTTCTGTTCACTGATCTTTTACTGGGAAATTCCATCCAATGTTTTGTTTAATTCTGAAAAAATATTCACAACTGAAATGAAATATTGTGTGAAATATTAGCAACACATTAGCTTTTGTGAGTTTAAACTACAACATAAATATTTTCTGCAATCTTTCAGCTTGTTGAAGATGCTGAAAAAATACTTGTTGTTGACCTAGGCTGATTTTTTCCCAGCTGTTAGAAGAACTGTCACAAACCAGAAAATCAGTTATTCACATGGCTTGAATACTATTTTGTTTAGGGTTGGTTTTTTTTTAACCTAGCTCCAATTTTAGATGAGTTAGGATAACACAAAGAAAATTTAGTCCTATGTGTTTCCCTGAAAATACAATTGACTGAATGAGCTGGGGAGAAAGAACTTTCCACCCTTGCAGGTGATTATCTCTGTCAGGAAACATGAGGACAGACTGTCATTTTCATGCAGGTAATGAAAGTATAATGGAGATATTAGACAAAGATGTCCTATTCTTCCTACTGCATTTAAAGAACTTGCTTAAGGAAAAGAGACAGGACGGATTCGTATATTGCACTTATCATATTATGCAACAAGATACATGGCATTGCATTAACCATATTCCTTATTGGTGACTTTTTCACCAGTTCATTCATTGATGTTTAGACTATTTTTATAGTTAAAAACAAAAACATTCTATGTATGTTCTCTTTTCAGGTAGAGAGAGTAAAAATATAACGAAATTTGTTTTGGAAACAGAAATGTGATGTTGAATACAGGAAAAAAATATTTTGTGCTTCATTATAATCATTAAACTCCTGTTAATTGTAGTAATACTTCTAGTACTTCTGACAATTATTTTACCAGATGTCGAATCTGGTCTACGTAGACCTTTAATCTTGTAGTAGGTAGTTTACTCTTTGGTTATAATTTGGAAATCTACATTGGACTTTTTTATTTTCTTCATTTTGCATTGAACTGTAAGACTAATTAATATTTGAAAAAAAATAGTAACATCTCCTTGGGGATGTTTGAGGATTTCGCTCCAGGTCAAAAATCTGGAGACCCAGAAGCTGATAAAACTCTGGCTCTGTCAGCACTACACCAAACCTGAGCTCCTGGCTCCTTGCCAGGGGAGGCAGGCATTCAAGAACTTTGGATTCCTGGCAAAAATTCAACCAAAAATTGTCAAAAAGCTATCAGTTTCAAACTACTATTTTTCAAATATTTCTTCAGAAAAAAAAAAATCTGGATTTCTTTTGAAAATAAATTTTCTTGGCATTTTGGTGGTTTTCTTGCATGGAATTTCCAGCTTTCAGTTACCATCATCTCCTGCTATTCATTCCCCATTTAGTTTTCAGTTCCCTATTTGTCTTTAGTTCTCCCTTTGTTGGGGACAAAGGCAGTTTTCTATCCCAAAGGGATAGTTCTTTCGTGAGCATAAACACATACTGGGTTGTGAGGTAGTTCAGGTAAGACAGTACTGGAGTGCCAGGGCTACCACATATCTCCTCTGGTAATTACAGGCCTCTCAGTCTCACTTCAGTGCCTGTTAAAATTACGGAGAAGGTTATTCTGGGAGTTGCTGAAAAAAACTTGACAGACAATGCAGTCATTGGTCATAGCCAGCATGGGTTCACAAGTTCATGGGTATAACCAAACTAATTTTCTTTTATGGCAAAGTCAGCCATCTAGTTGACAAAGGAAAGCCAGTCTATGTGGTTTTGAGGGGTATTAGAAAAGCTTTTGATAGTGTCTCACAGTGTTCTGCTGGACTGAATGTCCAGCACATAGCTAGACAAGTCCATAACATGTTGGGTGAGCCACTAGCTGATGTTGGGCACAAGGAGTTACAGTAAATGGGGTTACATCAGGCTGGTGGCCAGTCAACAGTGGGGTTCCCCAGGGTTCAATTTTAGGGCCAGTGCTCTTTAATGTTTCTATAAATGATCTGGATGCTGAAGTCAAATGTACATTAAGTAAGTTGGCTGATGATAATAAACTAAGAGGAGCTGTGGACTTCCTCAAGAACAGAGAGGCCTTACAGAGAGATCTGGATAGATTGAGAGCTGGGCAATCACCAAATGTATTAAATTCAACAAAGGCAAGCGCCAGATTCTCCATTTGGGACAGGGTAATCCTGGTTACACGTACAATCTGAGGGATGAGAGAGCCTGGAGAGCAGCTCCACAGAAAGAGATCTGAGGGTTTGGATTGATGGCAAGTTGAACATGAGTCAGCAGTGTGCCCTGGCAGCCAAAAGGGTCAACCATGTCCTGGGGTGCATTAGCACAGCATAGCTGGCTGATTGAGAGAGGTGGTTGTCTCATTCCACTGCACTGATGTGGGCCCACCTTGAGCACTGTGTGCAGTTTGGGGTGCCTCAGTATCAGAAGGACATCAAACCATTAGAGTGTGTCCAGGTGAGGGTGACTAAAATGGGAAAAGGCCTCAAGGACAAGACTTAGGAGGAGCGGCTGAGGTCACTTGATTTGTTCAGCTTGGAGAAGAGAAGTCTGAGGGGTGACCTCATGGCAGCCTATGACTTTCTCAAGGGGGAAGGTGGGAGGTGCTGATCTCTCACTGCTAAGTAGCAATAGGACATGAGGAGATGGAATGAAGCTGTGTCAGCGTAAGATCAGATTGGACATTAGGAAAAGGTTCTTCACTGAGAGGGTGGTCAGTCACTGGGAGAGGCTCCCCAGGGAAGTGGTCATGGCACCATGGTCAAGGAATGTCAGGATGATGGTCTCAGTCATACAGTTTAGTTTTAGGTAATCTTGCAAGGAGCGGGAAGTTGGACTCGATGATCCTTACAAGTCCCTTCCAACTTGAGATATGATTCTGTAATTCTATGATCTCATCTCATCTATAATAAAAGCATATACTGTTTTAAGGGTAAGAAGACGAAAATTTGAAAAAAAAAACCTATGTAAAAAGGGAAACTAATAGTAGAGCTGCAGAAAGAGGAAACAGTAATGTAACAGCTTGCATCTCCAGCTTTTCATATTCTTCAGGATTAAGAAGACAAGCTAGTATGAAAAATATACATAACCAGTGTCAGAAATCTGTTGGATCTACATATATGCCAACATCTTTGACTAAAATTAGACCTCAGCTTTTGGTGAAAGTACATATTTGAGTGCTAATTGAAAAACCTGCTGAAAGACAATGTTGATGATTTTTTGAAAAGTTGGGCATCTTCAAGGTCACAAGGTTCATTGACAGATGTGGCTTCTCATCTTTTCACATTCGAAAAATTAAATAGGCTGAGTATCGAGGTAAGAAACTCATCAGAAATCAAGGTGGGTATTTACAAAAGTCTTTCAATTAAAATAGGCAGTTGAAATAAGCAGCAGTCATGCTACACAAGAGTGAGAGGTAGAAGCTAATCCACCTAACAGAAAAACCAAACTGACATAGAGATACTATTGAGGGAACTACAACTGTCCAAAACCAGAAGGCAACAGGTAGAGCATCTGAGTTTGGTCAGGTACAGTAGGCATTAGAGGAGAAAGTGGCTAGTCGCTCTGCAGTTCTGTGACTGTGAATAATCTGAATGTGGTTTATTCAAGAAACACCGGAGAGCATCTCCCTGTGAGTCAGCAACTTTGCCTGCAAAAGTGACTACAAAGTACAGAAGACATATAGAAAGCAACAGCAAACACACAGATGACTTACTATCATACACACCAACCATACTTGAAAATCAACTTGTACATCACAGAATTTTCATTTTACAAAGGAGAACTTGCATGTGCAGAAGGCAAGGCAAAAAGCATGCATTCTTGAAGAAGTGTGGAGATCAGGACTTAGAAGCACAACAAAGTATAAACCAACCTGATATTACAAACACAGCTCAGTCAGGCACTGTCTCCAAAAAAACTGGCAGCACCTGAGCACTGTTCCAGAAACCATAGCTAGATGTGAAGGGTTTGCTTGTATTTTCCCAATGTACAACATTTGAAAATGAGGGCAGAAAAGAAAAAAAAAAACAAGGAGGGATAGAAAAAGAGAGAAAGAATACCCCAAGAGAAAAAGCAAAAAGGCTTTGCAAGAAAGCAAAGTCAAGACTACACATGCTGCCTGGCTAAAAAGAGAACTCAAGATGGCACAAGAAAGTCCTAATAGCTTTCCAAAAGCAAGGGTAAAAAAAGGTGTTAAAACATGCAGAGATGAATAGAGCAAGCAAAGAACCCATGGCAAGCACAAACAAAGAGAAGTACACTGCCAGTACATACTGCCTTCTCTTCAGGGGCTTTCAAGGACACCAGAAAAGAGAACAAGTGAGTTCATTGAGGAAAACTCCACCAACACCTCATTGATCCAGGAAGACTGCTAGTGGTAAAATGCCTTTGAATCATACCAGCCTGTACGAAACCTGTCCAAAGCAGGGTGGCTCGGCCCCACTACTGACACTGCTGGGCAAGGAGACTTTTGTAAGTGGTCAAAACGTGGTGATGTTAACAGGTTTCACACCTGCTGTGGAGACGGTACCTTCAAGGACATCGTATTAGGGAAGTCCATGCATAGCTCTGCTGCTGGATCTGTAAAGCGGCGAATGGAGGACGACATTTCTGGAAAGGCAGCAAGAATTGGCTTACATTAATCCTCATGGTCCCTTCAGAGATTTTCACTAAGCTCTTTCTTCTCCTCTTTTGCCATCCAAGCTCTTTATGGACCTGTCCCAAAATAAGCCCAACTGACTTCTGCATCTTCTTTCCCCTGCATTACAGTGTGATCCTAGCCCAGGAGAAACTCCCTGCCTGAGCACGGGACTGCTGCTTTGCAGACAAATGAAACGGGTCCCGTGCCTTGAGCACTGCCCATGTCTTCAGGGCTCATCCTTGTCAGGTGTGGAGAAGACAGGAATTTGACTGTTCCTGCTTCAGTGTCTGCCTGGAAACAGGCTCCCAATAGATCTAGCTGAGCTGGTGACACAGTGACAGGGGTGCCACCTTGCACACAGCTAAGCCACTGCCAGCCCCATGACACCTCCCAGTGAGGGAGTACTTGAGCCGGCCTTTCCCCATGTGTAGGGCTAGGGTCTGTGCCATCTGAGACACGGGGTGCTGCAAGCAGTAAGCCCAAAAGAGGCCAAAGCAGCCTGTGTAAGCAGCTGTTGGGCCTTTCATAGGCGGCATTCTGGTCAGTTTTCCTGCAAGCCAGAAGAGCATAGTGCAATTGGAAATCACTCTTATCTCCATTTTAGTGGGACAGCAAATACAGTGAGCATTTTAATTACATTAAAAGCTATGTGTCAGACTGCTAACCTTTTGCAGCTTGAGTGAGTTTGAATGGATTCAACTTGCACTCAAATTCGAATTTGGGATTACCCCTTAATCCTCCATCTCTTCATCATTTCATGTAATTTAATTCCATGCACCCTCCTCAGCAAGAGCTCCCATCATGACAGAGAGCACACGGGATGTCACTGCACCATTCACTTAATCGGGGCTCTCCCCCAAATCAAGGATGCACAGTGTGTTTATTTGTTTGTTTGTTCGTTTAGCGCTGTCAAATCCAGCTTTTAGGGGGGACACAAACAGTCTTTGATCTTTAGCAACAATCAGTAATGAGCTTTTGATTCCTGCAACTGCTTACACTGATTTGCCATGGCTCACAAACTCAAGGCTGTTTTCCCAATAAGAAGGACAAGAAATATCTTCTTTGTCCTTGTTGTTCAGTTTGTTTGTATTTTCACTTTTAAGATGAAAGTTTAGGCTTTTTAAAAATTTTCTGGTCCCCAGAGTTGGTGAGGAGGAGCTGAGGAAGCAGGGAGGCTTTGGGAGGCAAGGAGGGGAAACAAAGAGGTTGCAGCCTGGAGAGGATGCAAAGACTCACTCAGATTGCTGATGAGAGGACTGTATGGAAAAGCTGAGACCCAAAGATTATTCATTGTTACAGCTTTGCCAATATACTTTTGGATGTCTTCTGACTTACGTCAGGATGGTAGAGACTCCTTCCCTTCACTATCTGATTTGTACATTAAAGGGCAGGCTGCATTAGGTGTTAAGAAGCATTTCATCTAAAACTTGAATAATCATTTGGCTAATACCTTTTCCTAGAAGAAGCTGAGAACAGTCTGTTCCAAAGCCCTAGGTCATGCGTTTTCTTAGAAGATAATTTAGAAATTTCCAAGTTGACTAAGACTGTGCTCAACTCAAGAGGCATTAAGTAGCAGCAAACTAGACTGCGACCCACTTGCTATCAGTCATATTACCTAGTTTAAAAGAAAACACGAAGCAGTCACACAGTACATTTTGGTATTACTTCTTTGCTGTGGTATTGCATGTCAGGCAGCTAAGTGATTTCCACAGCTTGCTGAGGTATAGAGATTGCACTTGCTTCTTACAGCTGCAATGAAAGTAAAGTTAGAGTGCTTTGTTATTCATCAACGAGAAACAGAATGGGAAGGGATGGGGAAACACCCCTGAAGGGCCACACAAAGCAATAGATTTATCCTCTTCTTAAGAGAGATAACATGGAGGTAAACAGAATCTCAGAGTCATACCACAAATCAGCCCTCCTGCCCTGGCAAACAGCACAGCACTGCTGCAAGCAGTAAGTCTGTTCAGAGAGTCTGTCCTGTGCCTGTGTAGCTGTTGCCCACAGGCTGTGACTCCTTCCTCCAGTCTGTCCTCAGGTATCCTTCTCCAGAGGCTGCTGCACGGCCCCATTTCCTGGAGCTTTTACTCCAGTCTTACAGCTTTTATTCTAGCTCCACAGTCAAATAATATTTTTCTGTTTTATAGCAAGGATGCTCTCAAATGGTTATCAGACTTTATTTCCTAATTAGTGAGGTGTAGGCAGTACACCATACACAATGCCAACAATGTGGTATTATCTACAGCTTACGGATGTTTATCTAGTATCTGCCAAAACTGTGGCTTTTTTTTTTCCTGTCTGGCATAATGTTTTGGCAGTTTTTTGATATCAAAAAGAGAGATAGCTAAGCCTCATCTATGCCTCAATGAAAATCAAAAGATAACACTCCTCTGTAAATCTGGAAAGCTGTTACCACCCAATGCTGCACAGAAATTACAAGACAAAGAACAGGGCAAAGCAAAAATGGGATTTCATGCCAAAGTTCTGCCTTAAGACCCCAGAATCTTGTTCCATCCATGCATGTGTATGTGATGCAAAAGTCTGAGCAGCAACTTGTTTTGCTAAGTAAACAACAGCAAGTTAACATAGAAGAAAAGTTTTTCCACTCCACTGAAGTCTAAACTGCAATAAGTTACGCCTAGCAATAACTTATGAATAGCTTTCATGTTCTGAATCTCCACAATGCTATTAAATTTTAAGTTGTTGATATTTCAGGAGATTTTTAAAAACTAAAATGAAAGTACGAAAGCTGCAGAAGTGACCTTTGCTTTTCACTACACCTACAAAAACATCAGTGTTTTCTTTTACAACCACATAGCAGTCTACCTTTGGTAGCAAATATTAGGTTTATGAACCCACATGAAAAAAAAAAATCTATCTTAAAATAATTTCTACCTAGCTAATTAAAATCTTGCAGTTCTAGAAGTTAAGTTTCAGTGTTTAATAATTTTTGTCCTCCAGCAATATTGTTTAAACCGAAGTCTGAGATAAATTCCTAATGTGAATACTGAAAAAGAAAAGCAGAAGCAATAGATAACTTAATCATGTCAGTTTGTCAAACTGTTTTCAATTTTGAATATACATACAGAAGGCAACACTCAAAATTTGAAGTTTCATGTCTTGCAATACCTTTGATAAATGTGCCTGCACCTTTCTAAGTAGAGTGGGGAAGAAGGTCATAAAGATACCAGATTTTGTGGTTTTGTTCTTAGTGGAAAGCAGTTGAAATCTTCTGGACTTGTATCTGACAGAAGGATTTAGATTTCAGATTGTATATGCAAAGCATTATCTGTGTACTTCAAAAAATATGCATGACAGTTTCTGTGTAAATATATATAAAACAATAAATATGTGCGATTACAATTCTAACAAGCATTATGACAAAAATCTGCTCATTCAGGGCAGAGTATCAGAATAAGGGACTTTCAGTCAACTTGTATCTTCACTAAGTACCTTAATCTGCATCAGCATTGAAGTAGGTGAAGATCTTAGGACATTTATAGAAATTGTCTCCTACTTAGTGCAGTGCTTCTACCTCCCTCCTACAGAGCTACCACTTATGGGCTGACATGTAGAAAAGTAGAGGGATTGTGGATTCTAAAAACAGACTTCCCTTGCACACATATAAGCACAATTCCAGCTAAAAGGATTCCTGGGAGAAACAACATCAAGAGAAAATATACCACAGGCAGCATACCAGCATGCATAACCTGAGGTTGTCCCAACAACACTTCTGAAGATGTTGGGTATTTTATGGTTGTATTTTCATTAAATAATGAAAGTACTCACAACCCCAGCTGTCTGGGCAGTTTAACCACTCCACTTGCATGGCTCTGCAAGCCCACATTGCCAATACTCCTTACCAGATTTGCAATGGCACTATCATATTTCACTGGTGCAAGCAGGAAAAGGAACTCACGTGGCTGTGATAATTCCCACAAGCTCCCTGGTGCCTATTTCAGAGCCGTGAAGTATTCTTGCTGTGATTTTTTAAAGAGTTGCTACTTGTGACCTGTAAACAGATGTCCCAAAGAAGGACATGCTCTGAGCCTATTTTCAGAACTGTCAGGAAGCATGTCACGATTATACTGCTTTCAGCCGCTCACCCTCCTTGGGATTCAGCTTTCTAGCTAATTATTTTCCATTCATGTTTCTGTGTGAAACTACTAGTATCCTAGATAGAAAATTTCTTTTCTGTCTGAGGGCACGGGATTCTTAGAAAGTGAATCTTGTGGATAGTTAGAGACAAAAGAGATGTATCAGATCAAGCACACAGCAGAGGGACGAAAGGCAACAGTCGCAAGCCGCAGCAAGGGGAATTCCAGTTAGATATAAGGGAAAAAAATCTTCCCATCTGAGTGGTTTAAGGACCAGATGGGTTGCCCAGAAGTGTTATGTTGTCAAGATGTGATTGAACAAATTCCTGTGAGCTGGCTTTGAAATCAGACCTCCTTGAAGCAAGAGGCTGAATAAGGTGACCTGCAGAGCCCTTTCACCCTCAGCTACCCTGTGGTGCCACATCTTCATGTCCTTCCCACAGCACCACCCCACAGCACAGCTGGTGTGCCAGGCTACATCCCACAGCAAATCCCAAGAACGAGCTTACGGCATGGCACTGCTCAATCCACGGTACAAAATTTTACTAATACTCAGGTGAAACATTTGCTACCTTAATTTCACACTCAGTTTTCATGGTAAGCTTTCATGTGATGGTTATAATTTGATTCAAACTTGAGCTTTGCAACTTTTAAATATATGAAGCATTCCCTTTTGTTATCTCTAAAGTAATCATTCCTATTTAAAGCTTAATCTTCGCTCTTAAATCACATCTAAATCCCAAAATGATTTTACTTTTTCTTCTGTTATTTCTGCTGCTGTCCAAAAGCGGATGGTAAGGGTAAAATCTTGACTGCTTTGCATTCAATGGGACTTTTAAAAACTTATTTTGATTAAATAAGATTTTATCCTATATCTCAGAGCTCTGTAAAAACAATCTTTTCCCTCCCAATTTACAAGACAACATGTGTACCTAGCACTCCACCAAATAACTTTTAGGCAGTAACACTTGCTTTATTCAATGTCTACATATAGATCTGCCATACCACCTGCAGAATTAATATCTGTATCTGGGATTATTTTTTTCTCACATAATTTTTGAAATTATCTCAATTTATTATTTTATAACTAGGATTGTAAAGAGACAGTGTTTCTATGTCTCAGTATGCATGTCCGATTTCTCAGTGCAATTCTGTTCACATTCTCTGAATTTGTCTCTCTGGAAACTGTGAGATGTCTTCAACCTCTGCATGTCTGTTAACTCTTTAAGAGTAGACTGAGCCCTATTGCCAAAACCCGGTTCTAGTTTTATCTATATTCTGTGGCTGGAATCACAATTATATGGCCTGTTTCACAACTATTTGCAGCTCATGTCAGTTAATTATTTGCTAGCAAAAGTTCTGCATGTCCTTAATCATGGCCATTCATTCTTTTTATCCAGGAAAATGCCAGTACAGAACATATGCTAAAATACATTCTGACAGTATGTGACTTCCTAAAAGGAAGACAGGCCACAAAGCCAGTCTGACTTCCTTGGTGATCGCTTTTTACCACATCTGACTTTCTTTTATTAGATATATGCAAAATTAGATCTGTACTTACGGCTCCTATTATCCTGCCCTTTCTAATCTAGTGACAGATGTTTCCTCTGGCATTTGGTAGTTCTTAGGCACAAGATAAGAAAGATAAGTTTAGGAAGGTAAGTTATTAACTTGGATTGTCAACACGCCAATGCCCGATAACAAGTAGAAAGGCTAGATGATCAGCAGAAGTGGAAAAGGAAATTGTTATACTCACAGACACGGAGATTCTAAAATGGATCGAACAGTAGGTGCGAGCACATGCATGGAAAACTAGCAGAGAGCTGCCTGATGGGTGGAGGTATGTGCTCAGCGACACAATTTAGAAAAATCAAATGGGCTGGGAAAAAAAAAAAAAAAAAAAAAAAACCTTACAGTGGGGGAAAAGAACATCAACCAGCTTGCTTTTTCAGGATTCCCTCCTTCACAGATTTCTTTCAAGTTTATTTGACATAAACTGTTTGGAGGACTATGAGTTTGTCTGAAATTTCCAGGGAGCATAAGTATCCCTTCATTTTAGGAAATGAGATCCTGTCTTCAACATGGGCAGCTTAGGTCATTCTGTAGAGTGTATGTTTAGGATAAGACAGAAACTGCCAAAGAAGTGATATAAAGCTGCAGAAGACTCAAAGGAGAACACGTCAAAGGAGAAGTTCTTAATATGAGATTATTCTAGAAAATGAGGAAACAGGGGCTCTACTTCCAAGAACAGTCAGAGGCAGCAAAGATCCAAGCAGTGGAATCTGGATACATACTGTCACCTATTTGTCACATATTTCGTCAAGGTGAGGGAAACCCTTATACATCAGTTTTGCACATTGAAGGTGGAGTGCTGGTTCCAGTATAAGAGGAGAAGGAGCAGGGATTAAGAATTACGACTATTTTTTTTTTTTTCTGGTAGTAACACTCCATAGAAACTGAAACAATTCATAAAGATTCCTACAGCAACTTCTTAATAAAACAGCAGAAAACTAACATAAAAGTCCCCAGAGTTAAATCAAGCCTTCTGTGAATTGAGTCTCTAGGCTAAACTGCATCTTCCATGGCCAGTACAGATTTCTGTCTGAAATATGTTTCTCCAGTGGCCTAAATTTTCCGTGCCAGAGTGCAGTTCTAAGTAGACCAGAGAAGGTGTTTAAAGGCTCAAGAGATTGTCACCCAGGCCAAATGTCAAGCTTAGACTCCTTCAAAGCGGGAGCAAACAATATAGCTCTTTCACCCCACCTCTAATAAAACATCGGTCATCCGTCACCTGCAGAGGCAAACCACACTAGTACAGTAGTTCTGGGCAAAATAAGAAAGCATGGGAAGGCTTAAAGCAGAGAGACTGCTGTAGACCTGCTGCTCCCATCTAGGCTGCTTTTTGAGCTTGCTCTCCAGGTCCACCTTGGAACTGTAATTCCCTTGCTCCCTCCCTACTGCAGGCCCTTAGGGCACATCCAATAGCATCTGAGGCACATCCGTGCTGCAAGCAGCTTGCTCCCCCACTTCCATTCCACAAGCTACTGTGGCTTGTTTCTAGCCTCTCATGGCAAAAAAAAAAAAAAAAAAAAAAAGAAAAGAAAAAGAAAAACAGGGGAGTGCAAAGAGGGAGACAAAATGTGAACCTGAGACCAGTTCTCTGACCTGTCAGCCACTCATCCCCGTAGCCCCTCTCGGGCAGCGGCAGTATCTGTTTGTGCCCATACCTGGTGTCACACACAAGTCTGGAAGGCTGGCACCCGACCATGAGGACGTATGCGTGTGCGTGCCTGTGTGCACATGTATGTATATGTATATGCATATGCAGAAGGCTAATTTTAGACAGAAGGTTCCTGCCTGGATGCCGAGTCAGGAAACAAGCCGCTCATTGTCAGGTGAAGCATGCTTTGTCACCAACAGGAGGTAAAAAAAGTCTTTGCTCTCCAGGATAGCCCATGTTTAATTTATTCACTGGCGAGGTTGAAATGCCTAGGGTGAAGAGAGGAATGGAAGAGAAGCAGTGTTTAAAAAGCTGCTTACCTAGTGCTGGACACCTCCAAATGAATGTGCATTGAAACTAGCAGTGTTTTGCCCAAGGAAACAAGCCCCTCAGGAAGCCATGTGTCATTGTGTCCCTTCAGATCAGCGTCCAGATCAAAACGACAGCTCTCAGCCTGGGAGATCCAGGCATCTGACCTAGAAAGAAAAAAGCAGTATAGTTGCTATAGGGAAATTGTGGAGGAAAAAAAAAAGAACAACATAATGGCACTGTAAGTTCCCTGTGGCTGTCCTGCCTTCCTGCAGCTGCTGCCTTCATCTGCTTCATGTTCCCATCCCTGGGCTGCTGGACCACCACACAACCAAGGCAACAGGCGACCTGGCTCCAGAGATGATCCAGGGAAAGCTAGGAAGGGCTTTTCCCAAACACAGCTCTGGATCTAACACTGATGAACCCCCATGTTCTCTGACTCCATCTGACTCTGAGAAAAAGGGACACATCCCCCATCTTCTCCAGAAGGGTGAAGAATCAAATGAGAGTAAACATCAAGTGTCTTGTGACAAAATGGTTTGGGTGGAAATCCTTAGTTGGGGGCCTGGCGTGGCTGCCTGAGCATGGGGAGGGTTCGTACAGGGGACGGATGCTGCTTGCAGAGCTGGCAGTCATCCACGCATTCATGTCCTCCAGCTCGCGCCATAAGCGCACGCTGCAGCATGTCGGCTTGGAGAGCGCTGACAAGGAAAAAAGGAACTAGTGCACAGCACAAAAGCAGGGGTGCAGGAGGGTTTGTCTCTCTGTGAGACGATACACACCTGGTTTTGATTTTGAAGTGCAAGGGTATTTTTTTCAAGGGAAGGCAAGTGCAATGCCATGGCCTCTCTGCCTTAGCTGCAGACCTGGCATGCTCACCCCCATGACAACCCCCATGACAGCATGGGTTGCACGCTCCTGAGCTGTCCCATGCCTCCAGCAAAGCAGCTCTGTGGAGCAAAGTGGAGTGAAAGAGTGCCCAAGGGAAGGCCTTGTGGGGAAGACAAGGTCTGTGAGTCCTGAAGGATGTTTAATGTCCTAGACAAAACCACTGGTGCCTGGCTTTCTGCCACATGCAGGCATGTCCACTCTTGTGCAGCAACTGCTGGCAGCCCTGCTCCTTGCTCCCAGCCGGTCTGCCCTGTACCGTTTGCGGCAGGATCTGTCCCGCACCGCTGCTCAGCACAGCAAGGGCAGGTGGGTGGGATGCCGGAGGGTTTGCGGCAGCAACCCTGGCGGTGACAGCAGCTGGAGGGAGAAAATGGGGTGCCATGAGCACGCACAAAGCCAGCAGCAGCAGCTCATAACTGCTGTGAATGGCCTGTGCTGTACAGCTGGTGGCTGAGCATAGCCAAGTATCCAAATCACAACAGTGTACATGAACTCTGTTCCTCTGTTCCATGGAGACTTCAAGGAGGGCACAGAGATGCTCTGGTATGGAGATAAAGGCTGTGCTGACCTGTTTGGTCGGATGTGTTGGCAAATCACAGCCACTCTGACATGGCGGTTCTCTAGGGTGATGCGCAGGGGGACCTCATAAGTCTGGAAGTTTCTGCCCAGGGTTGCACTCAAGGGTTTCTCTGATGTCCTGGCTGCGATCCAAGATGAGACGTCACAGAGCTGCCAGATGAAGTCATGAAGCTATGGTAAAGCATTCGGAGCCTCATTGCCTCTTTAGTGACCTTTAGCCCCACCATTCCTTTTGCTTCGTGTTCTCAGGACAAAAGGAAAATAAATATGCCTTATGTCTCAAGCGTACTCTTAACTTAAGCCTGTTAACTACTATAACATGTACAGTTATTACGGAAATGGAGCCCATATAAGCAGATAAGAAATTCTGCTGTGCATAAGCAGAGGAAAATATTAAATAGTTATCAGTAGAAACTGTAAGTATCTTGGTTTCTTCACAAAGCAAGCCATCCACAAGCCCACATGAGCTCAATATGCCTTTTTGCAAGACTGTATGTTTATATACTATAGCGTGGGCAAATGCAAGCTCTGTCTGCTCCTACTCCAAGCTAAAAAAAATCAATGAGCCTGTATTTAGCACAATAACACAAGGTAAGCACCATAGGTAAACTTCAAGAGAAAATCATGTCTGACTGCACAAGCTGATGGCTGAACCGTTCTCCTGGCCCTCATACCCACTGCACAACAGCTTTCGGCAGAAAGTCCCTGCGTTCTCTTTTACTCCAGTGCAACAACAGCCAATCTGGAGAAAGTGATTTGAAGAAGCAAAAAAAGAAGCAAGCGAGATGAGGAAAGTGTATCTCTCCTATCTCTACGATGGCTGATGCTAATTTCTGTTTATAGGAATATTGCAGCACTTTGTACCAAAGTCAGAGGAAGTCAGCTTTAAAAGAAGAAAATAATGTTTAAAGAAAATCTGTTTGCCTTCACACCAGACTGATTTTTCACAGTTCGTTTCTATGTATCTGAAGCCAGGCACTGACAGTGGGAGCCCTGGCACCAACCGCCTCTCTCAAGTGAGCGGCACCGGCAGCTGCTGCTGCTGCTGTGGTCTCCACAAACAGGGGAGCAAATCCTGCAGCCTTTGTTCAGCCACAGCTCCATCCCTACAGACCGTCAGATTTGTCCTAACTTACTCTTCCTTTTTTCCCCAAGTGTTTCAAAGTTCCAAATGCCCCTCAAAAGATTTCCACTTTTGAAAAGACAGTAGCTAATTCACAGAAGTCTGTAGCTGATAAAGAATATTTCTGAATAATCTGCTGGCATTTGTTCAAAAAGAAATATGATCTGATGAAAGTAAGTGCCTAAGGAGGTTCTTCAAATTTTTTTTTTTCTTTTCCAAAATCTCTACTACCAGTGCATTTTATGAGAGAAAAATTCCTTGCTCTTATTAAAGAAAGATCAACAGTTAGACCTCCTTGTTTCATAACAAAAGCTAAAGTATGCTGTTGACAGACACTCTGCCAGAAGAGATTTCCCCTGGGAAAGTGAAGTAGTATAGACTTCCTTCCTCATCTGAGAAAAAAAAAACCACTGAAATGTGTTCTTCCAGGCAGCTGGTCAAGGAAGCAGGTGTCAGGCTCATAAGAAAGTCTGCAAGTTCTGCATCATAGCTCCCTTCTTCCCCTGCTCAGCTGATGGCAACACCCCACTCACACTGAGACCGTTCCTTGTGTGAGTAAGAAAATACTTCCTTGTTGCCCTAAGGCGCGTTTAGCCTATGCTATATATAATTTGTCAGTCATTTCTGCTGCAAGTTATAAAACAACTTCCAGTCCATGTTGTCTTTATTTCCTGCCACAGCTATCTGCCATTTGTGGAAGCTCATGTCCCTCTGCAAGTTGTCTGGCTGCTTGGTTTGGATACTTGGCAGGCTTGGCTGTATTTTCTTACTTCCAAAATCTCCTTTCCAGCTTTCCTCCTCTCCTTTCTCCCCTGCAGGATTTACATCTATCCCTCCGACTAGTCCACTAATCTCTCCCTTTCGTTTCCAGACCAGTATAAAAATGCCCGTCCATCCATGCATTCAAACCCTCCGAGGAATTGCCTTCCTTACACACTGGGCTCCGTTATGCTCGCCCTCGCCCTGCTCCTCCTGCTCATGTGGTACCAGCCTCCTCCCTGCTCCGAAGCACAATCTCCCCTTGTTAAAGCAGCCACTGCCGGCTTGCCTGCCCCAGCCATCTGGATCCGCAGCCCTCCGCTCCACCGAGTCCTGCTGCGCTCGACTCCAGGAGCTTATCTGCATGCCCTTCCCTTGACAATTAATTTCTTTCCTCCCTCTGCTGTTTTTCACGCTGTAAATCAAGGATTACTACTTCACTCTGTGAAGCATTTTAGAAAGCAAGCTGGACCGGGCACTCTACAGATTGAGATGAGATCATGTTGTATTTTCTTGTCTTAAGGAGTGTTTGGCAGGCAGGTACTACATTGTGGACCATGGTAACATCTGATGGAAAGGAAGACGTTATAAATACATGCACCACACAGAAGTCACTTGAAAAGTTGGTATTTGCAAGGGTCACTTCATGACGCCTTATAAGACATTTTTATTTACTTCCTTTTATTATTTCCTTCTTTTATATAGTCAAACTTTGCAAAGAGGAAATAAAAAATGTCAGCTTCTCAAATTTGGATAAATTTTGGCAAAAGTCAGATTTATAATTGTGATTATTATACGCATGTGATTTCCTTTAGTAAGGGTTCAGAGAGGCTTTTTTTTCAGAGGATAATGTGAGATAAATCCCTAAGAATACAACAAAAGGAAATAAAGAAGGGAGTAGATAAAAACAAGTGGCACATACACTTAAGGAAACAGATTTACTGCCACAAACAAAGCACTGAAATCCTGTTTAGTGGCCATGGGAGGTGCCAGCAATAAAATAAGAGCTCAGCTTGTCATTTTGCCATTAGTTCTTTCTTTTAAGGTGCATTACTCAAGGAGTGACTTTAGTCCATTTTCCTGCAAGTCCATGGTTTCTGTTTCCTAAATCTTCATCTACAACCAAAGCAAACCAGCTCGCATGCATCCTCACCAGGTAAGTGCATGCTCAGCACTTAGTCCAGCCTGGCCCTGGCCACATGTGGATGCACGCCGGTTGGAGTGGTGCTGGAGGCTCGCTGCTCTCCTAACAGGTACTGCCAAATGCCTATGAGGGCTTCTAATGTTTTAACTCCCAGATGAATCACTGATTGTGTTCTCTCTTCTATCTGGCTACTCTCTTTCATAAAACTTGAAAGAATTTACTTTGAGAATTCTGCTCCTCTTCCAAATATGGCTGCAACTGACCAATGGGCTTAAAACTTACTAGCTGGAAGCCAGGAGGAAAATGGACAGAAAGAGAGTTAACAAGAGCCCTGATGCCTTACTCTGGAAGGAGGACATGCTGCCGCCTCAACAGCATCGCCGCTCATGTTAATTGTAGCGGTCCTCACTGAGCGGGTCTGACACCCGAGCAGCTGCACCCTCCAGGCACAGCCTGCGTATGTGTACAGAAAGGAAGGCTGATCATCTTTGGTTTGTGCAGCAAGTGTGGTGCTTGAAATCGCACCTGGCTCTGGGCCATGGGGCTGGATCTGAAAAACAACTTGCATTTTTAAAAAGCTGTAGGAAGACTTTCGTCCCACACTGCAGTCTAAAGCCCTCCTGGTCAGTTTAAACTTGACAGCATACCCTCAACTGAGCTGCCGTTTGCACAGGTGCCACCAGGTCTATCTGCAAGGCATTTCTCAATCCAACTGAACAATTGACAGCTACATCAGTTTTCTAGGAAAACTTCCCAATTCTGGGACATCAATGGATTACCCAGTAACGTCTATTTGTGGCATTGGAGTGAGACTTGGTCACCTCTGAGCCCCACGAAGAGAACCGGCATGTGTGCCATGGCTGGGGGATACAGTATGCCTCGGCTCAGTGCCCAGAGCTGGGATTTGAGTCCTCCTCCAGGAAAACAGTGCGGTGAAAAAGCTGGAGACGCTATGTGCTTCCTTGGATCGGTAATTTGACTCCTCTGTTCCTCTTATCACCCTTTACGAAATAGAGATGATAATAACACTTCTGACTCACCATTACTTACTTGCCTGGAAAGCAGCAGGGACCGTCTCTAAAGCCTGTGTTTTGACTGCGCCTGGCACAATCATACCTTGACATCAATATGGACTTTTGCGTGCTACTAAAACAAAAAAAAAGCATAGTAATATTACATGTTGCTAGTGATGCATGTACGCGTGCTGAGCAGTGATTCAAAACCTAGCTCCAGCTTTGAAACTCACTTGTGCCTTGTGCAAGTTCCAAGCAACAGCATTTTTCTGACTTTGGTGAGAAGGAGAGGAGGACATTTGCCAAGGTCAGACGGCAAAGTGGGATTAACCTTGTTGAAAGGCCAGGCAGACTCCCTGCTGGTCCCTTTCAGTTCCAGTCAGGGAAAATCTGCTGAGCTAGGTAAATCGCTAGCAATGAGGACATTTGTTCTTCCCCAAGAACTGGTTCATACATGTGTCACAGCACCAGGAAGCAGACAGTGATATTTTGCTGCCGCATGGGAGTCAGTACAATGTGTGTCCAGCCTGCTTGCCACTTATCTGCAACTTGGGTGCATATAGTAATCATAGCTGGTGTGTACTTGGTCTTCTTCCAGGACCCTCTAGAGAGTAACAAAATTAGATCTCAGTGAGCTAAAAACACCAACTCCTGTATTTTGTGACACTATTGGCCTGTTGCAGTTTATATCCAAACCAAATCCTGCCAGAAACCTGGACAAAAGTTTAGCATGTCATGTAAGTGGTTTGCATGATGTCTGCACAGAGCCAAGAATGGATTTCTCATTTATTTGGAGGGAAAGGTCATTAAATGTTCCATTTCCTATCAGTATTGCCTTTTATGGGTGATTTTCAATGACAATCTTAGGCTCCTTTTCATGCTGTCTTACTGTGTGAGTAACAAGCCCTTGAAGAGATTAGAGCATTAATTTGAAGGTATAGCTGCAAGAGTGAGTGAGAGCTAGCAGCCTGATAAAGGAGACACAGAGATCTCTCACAGTTCCTTATGTTATTCTCCCTGTAATTAAAATAGAGTCATCCTAGTTAATAAGCTTTGAGTCAAACTTCCCTTTAGCTATGACGAAAGAACATTGCCATTAAGTAGCTACACAGAATTGCCAGTGAAATCCTGGAAATTACAGCTGAAGTAAGGAGCGACCCTATCTGAGTGCAGCTGTATTTTGCTTTCCTGCAATGTAAATACATTTTCAAAAAATATGTTCCTCTATAATGCAAGTTTTATTTGTAAGGACTTACTTTCGATGTAATCAAACTTATATTCAAAGCAGATTCAAAAGGCTCCCAGTACACAAGCCGAGAAAATACGAGCAAGATTAAAGCAGAAAGTATATACATCATCGGAAATGATTTGAGGAAATGAAATGAGCTGTGCTATGAAAACTGGAACTAAGCAAGCTCCATCTTCTAAGGATTTCTGTACATTGCCCCATAACCTTCCCCTCCAGCAGTTTCCTTGAAATAAACCCAGCTCCCTACAACTCACTCCTCCTCTGCCATGAAGGGCAGCAGGTGGTGTAACCCAGACAGCCCCTGCCAAAAGCAATATATAACAGTGAAGCCCTGCCCACTGTTCCCTCTGTGGGGTACTCATTTGATTCTCTCTCTTCCACCCAGGACCTGAGTTTCAAAGAACTTGTAGGACTACCCGTCCTTACTCCTCAGACATCTTCTGTACTGCACTTGCTTGAAGTCTGTGAACAGTTATTGGGATGGAGAGAGGGAGAAATGCCAGCAAAAATAGACAGGCAGGCATACGGTCAATGAGACTGGAAATGTCTTCTTCCATTAGAAAGTCTGGCTAAAACCAAGCAAAAGTTAAGTTATTTATGAGCCAGCACAGCAGAGGCACTCCCTGAGGTAAGAGAGATGTTCGCAAACCACATGGAGAACAAGATCAGTATCACTACTTAGCCCATTATTTTATGCCTCACTGAATGCTGACCCCTCTTGTTTTCCTTTCCCTGACCTGGCACCTCGAAATTTGGGATGTTGATTATAGGATCTATCAAGAACTTTGAATGTAATGCAGCTTTTGAGGTTAGTGAGAAAGGAAGCAGGGCTATTTCCATATCTTTAGCAGCTACAATAGTCTAATAATTTGCTGTTAATAATAGACTCTTATTTATAGGCTTAGTTACCTTAGCAGACTATTTCTGATGTGTGTTTGCATATCTCATGCGCTACTTTCAGCTGTTGCAGTCTTAAGTTAAAGATGGGCCAGAAGTATTGCATTCCTGAGAAACAGCCCCTGTGATATTTTGCAGTCAGGGTATCTGTGTTGCCAGGCATGCTCCACAGTGAAGTGATAGGCATATAACAAGCTGGTCGTCTGGCTGCTACATACCACAGATTAGTTGTCATGCCTCGGTCAAAACAACAAAGCGTGAAATACTTTTCCCTTTACTGAGAAATACAGCATGTCGTAATAAAAGACAAACTCCTCTGTGCTCTTACAGAAGCTACTTCCATTTTACATTTGTCTTAGGGAACTGTCTGAACAATCAGATAAAACAAAGACTATCTGCAGTAACTTCTGTCCATAATTTGTCTTGAGTTACATGAATTAAGAATATCACTTGTGTCTCTTCTGTCATAAGATAAAAATGACTGTGGATGAAGGCAAACCATTCAGTTTTATGGGCTCCATGTTCAAAAGAGTTTCATCAATGTCACCGCATGCTGTAATTTGCATCTGGATATATTTCAGCTGAAATAGGGCTAAAATCACAAGTAACTAAGCAACTCTCCCTCATATTCTGGGGGTTTGTGCTATTCCAGTACACATATAGTGTTGGCCTTGTGAAGGATGCCAGTAGGAGTACAATCGTAACAGAAAGACAGCTAACACCTTTTCAGATTTCCTGAATGTGGCATCTCCTAATCCACCCTCAGAAACATTCAATACTCTTTGCACCTTTTGCCTAGATTCTTAGAAATGTTAATTAGGTGAAAAACCAATCTGTGGGAGAATTCTCAAAGGTCATTTAAAGGACAAGCTTAAAAGTCCAAAACTTTCTCTTCATCTCATAGAAACAGAGACATTTTGCCTCTCCTGGTACATTGTACATGAATTGTAAGACTGGAATAAAACACTCCCTGAGATTAATCTGCAAGAGGGAAAAAGTTAAACAAATTTTTCACAAGCAAACAAAAAAAAAATGAAGACTCCAGAGTACAACTTACAGTTCACTGAATCTGTTCTGCATGTAATTTGTGAGCCACTTTTTATACTAAGTCTGGTATAACAGGCTTTAAAACATTTTTTTGGTCACTATTGTGCCACAGTTTTCATGTATATTCTCTTGTTCATTTACTGTGCAAATGCACCACAAATCCTTTTGCTATACCATTTGAACAATGCAATAGGATAATGGTAGGCTTGCTTTGGGCATCTTACAGTAACTGTCACTTCTCATCCACTGAGCCATTTTCCAGGTTATTTAAAGGTGACAGTCATAAAGGAGTGCCCTGTAAAAACTTACATTTTCTGTCACTTGTTGAAAGTCCTTTCAAATACCTGTCTCGATGGTAATTGCAGTGTTGCAGCAGCTGTGATGGTCTGAGGATATCTGTGGGAAGGGAGATAATGTCTTTTAACAGGCCAATGAGTACAGCTGGAAAAAGTAGACCAAGCTTCAGGTCAAAAATATTAGGATCGAAATTAAAATCTAAATACAGACCAAATAAAAGGAAGATAATACCTAGGAAGCAGCAAAGGTTAAGACTCTCACTGCTCTTAACCTCATACTTGATGGTGATAAAAAGGAGCAGTCATAACACTAGGAACAGCTTTCTGACTACTGTTCCTGCTAGGTCTTTCATCCACACCTCCTCCCTACGATTAGCTTTTTGAACTCAGCAGACATCCACTGCCCAGTCTACAGCTGAATTCGTACCTAAGCATGGCACTGGCTGCATCTCCCAGCTTGCAGCAGGAGAGCATCTTCTTATTAATATTGGATTTCCACTTAATTTTATGCATATTCTTCTTGAGCTTTGTTCCTAACTCACAAAGAAATGTTGTTACATGGAGGACAGTGAGCGTGTACCACAAGGGACCACTCAAAAATCACAAGTGATGCTTAAATGGGAAATGTGCGTTTTAAAGATACTGCATGTGAAGACATTTTGTCAGTTGATTTGAAAAGAGAACAAAAATAGAATTACGTATGAAGCAGCAAAGAAAGCATTCAGTGTGAAGGAAGGTTGATGGTACAAATTTTAGATAACATGGAAGAAACCGACTTGTCTGTATTTCCCTTTCATTCTGCTCCTCCATGGGCTTAGCTGCCTTGTCTTTTATCTTTATGTCGACTATCTGCTGCTTGTTTCAATAGTCAGTTTATTTTTGCAATCCATTAGACTCATACGGTACTGAAGGGTCTTCAGACACTGGTAAAGAACCGTGAGCTAGGGAAACTCAGGAGCTTACCCATGTGCCAGGGCGGGGGACCTGCCAGGGCAGAGCTGTGGCAGTTGTTGCACCTTACGGAACTGGTTTTTGCAAGAAGAGCAATGAATGTGGAACTAATTGTTTTCAGAACAAAACACAAAACTTGCATTCAGCTTGGCTTTTCACATGCTCAAAGCTAAACAACGTAACTGCTCCCCCATGCAAAGAGAGACCACAAAGCTCAGAACTAGAAATGCACTCATAGCCCCTCTACCACCCAAACTATTCTTCAAAAAATTGAGAAGGTGACCAGGAGAGAGGCACATTAAGGTGATGGGGTAAGATGCAGCCCCTGGTCGACAAACGACAGACAGAGTAGATGCAAGACAAGCTTATGAAGAAATCCCGTCTGCACACTGCAGAAGAGACTACCCCAGGGCACACATCTCCATGCATCAAGATAAACAAGTAAGTTCAATCACTTTTTGAGTGGTCCTAGCATACTCCTTCCCCTCAGTTTCCTATGCCAGCTTGTACGCTACCTGAGGCCTCTACAGTGGGGATGAAGTTGTTAATTTCTCTTAGATCCATTGATTCTTGTTTTTTGGTTTGGGGTTTTTTGTTGTGGGGATTTTTGAGATTTATTCCAGAAATACACAAAGAGTAAGAGTGCAGAAAACCCTCAAAACTTGCCCAAGCCTTCAGAGTCTTTTTATTATGGCCCAAGGACAAGGGTATTTGCCCAAGCACATCAGATTCACCACCCCATAGAAATGAAAGTGGCCAGTGCTGGAATATGCTTCAGCAAAACAGAACCTGAGCGAAAGGATATCTTTACACCCAGCACATATTCCGCCAGCTCCTTTGTTTCTGTTTCTCCCAATGACATGACAATGGAAAGCACATTAAAAACAAGCACAACTGCCTCTTCAAATTTTCATGTTGTGATGACATAAAATTCTTCCTGGATTGTAAAATGAAACTGGAAGATGCTATTGCTGTAGGAACAGGCACGAGTTCCAGAAAATGTGCAGGGAAGTCTATGAAATACGTAGCTCTAAAATTGAAAGCTTCAGATTAAAAGAGAGAACTTTTAAAGGACTGATGACAGTTTAGTTGTTAAAAGAAAGAATAATCTGATGTTTTATAAATGATGCTCGGCCTATCTCCAGCCCCTAAATCTAATAAGTGCACTATAAGATCACAGCAAAAACTTTTGAACAGCACTTATGTTAGTGCAAATCTCCTTGAAATGGCAGCCACACCTGGCCAGCAAGTCCTGTGAATAGTTACAGCCTTCTTCCATTTTAGGGGAGCTGAGAAATCTGTGGCAGTTCTTTGGGGAGAACTTCTGAGGGACTTGGGATTTCAGCAAGTGCAAAGGGTGTAACATTTTCACCAGTGTGATAGGTACTTCCAGTGTGATTAGGAGATTCTCCACAGTACATGGTTTTCAGTTCACTAAGAACATCAGAAAGAAAGAAGATTCCGCCCTGTATTAAGCAGTGAGAGCTGGAAAGTGCAGCATTCGAGGAGCGCAATTTGACGATATGAAATTTCACAACAGGCACAGATCTAATTTAAAAGCGATCATCCACTGGAATGAAACAAAATCAGTTTGACATTTACTAGCTGCACACTAAAATTGACTGCTACTGGGACAGTTCACTTTAGCAAAGTTAACCATCAACAGATTCCTATATCTAAGAGCACTAGTGTACACACAATAATGTCTTTGTTGTATTTTTTCACCTGTAACTTAAAGTCACATAAGAACCTTTCGTTTTGAATGAATATTAAGGCAGAGAGAAGTGGTTGATTATTTTTAGGGAAAAACAATTTTATCATTAAATGTGGTGTGTAGTTGAATTACATTATTTTCTGCTCTTAAAAAATAAGTGTCACTAAAATTAAGTGTGAAATTACGGCAACCTAGAATAAAACTTAAACATACTGTGAATTAAGAATATACTTAAGATTCAGGCAGTGCTAATTATTGTCAATATTTTAAAGAAAGTAAAACAAACAAACAAACAAACAGCTAAACAAACTAAGAAAAAGTCACTGGAGTTAGAACCAGCTTGCTGAAGTGATAATCTGAATTTGGAAAGATTCAGCCTCCTCAGAAAGGGCAGAAAGACTGCTTTCTCCATTTTATTAATTCAGCATAGCTCGTGTTAATGAGGTATTCTCTCAAAGCTGAGAAACTGCAAGTTAAAAAGAAACTATGCTTTTCCCAAAAGGTGTGAGAGTCAGGAATCTATTAATTCTACCATCTGAAAGAACATGGGCGCTATGCCAGCAAATGTCCAAATCAACAAAGTATTTATGACTTCTAGAAAGAAGCTGGAAACCTGGAGAGGAGTTAGAAGCTTAAGTATTTAATTAATTTCATTCATAGAATCATAGAACAGTCTGGGTTGGAAGGGACCTTTAAAGGTCATCTGGTCCAAACCCCCTCCAAGGAGCAGGGAACATCTTCAACCAGATCAGGTTGCTCAGAGCCTCATCCAACCTGGCCTTGAATGCTTCCAGGGATGGGGCATCTACTGCCTCTCTGGGCAACCTGTTCCAGAATTTCACAACCCTCATTATACACATTTTTTTCTTTGTATCAAGTCTGAATCTGCATCCTTCCATTTTAAAACCATTACCCCTTGTCCTATCATAACAGGCCTTGCTAAAGAGTTTATCCCCATCTCTCTTATAAGCCCCCTTTTGGTACTGGAAGGCCACTATAAGGTCTCCACAGAGCTTTCTCTTCTCTAGGTTGAACAGCCCCGACTCTCTCAGCCTGTCATTGTAGAGAGTTGTCCAGCCCTCTGATCATTTTTGTGGCCCAAAATGTCACTCCGACAAGTCTGTGTCCTTCTTATGTTGGGGGTTCCAAAATTGGATGCAGTATGCCAGGTGGGGTCTCACCAGAGCAGAGTAGAGGGGCAGAATCACCTCCCTCAACCTGCTGACCACTCTACTTTTGATGCAGCCCAGGATGCGGTTGGCTTTCTGGGCTGCCAGCACACATTGCCGGCTCATGTTGAGCTTCTCATCCACCCGCACCCCTAAAATTCTTCTTTTCAGGGCAGCTGTCAATCGATTCGCCATCCAGTCTGTACTTGTGCTTGGGATTGCCCTTGCCATGGCTATGCAGAGATCTGCCTAAATGCTTGGTTAATATTATAGAGACAACCTTCCTTCTTAGTAATACAGCTGAGAGAGAATGAATTTTTCTTTGCCACCTGCCTAAACCTTGTCCCATCTTATCCTGTAGTAAAAAACTGTGTGACAGTGTACTGTGATTTTGATGCAGTATAGACTGCCACATAAATGTAAGTGGGGCAGACAGCACCCACAAGACACGCTATGATTCAAAACCTTTGGAGACCTTCAAGGAGCAAGTCAGTGGTGATCAAGTTTGCCCTGCATCATCTTCTCTTATCTGTGGACTGCAATCTTCCATCTCTCAGACAATGTAAGTTTGACTTGCCTTATGTACTTTACAACAGAGATCAAGCTGCATATTCCACAAGCCAGGCCATGAGTCTAAGTATATTAAACCCATCACGCTTAACTAGGTAACTAATTGATTACTTTACCTGTCAGAAGATGAGAGTCGAATGAAGTTAACTGGTGCTCATTTGGCAATAGTTACAATTTTGCATCTCTAAACATTCAACTAACATGATGATGAATGCAGGGAAGTAGTTTATGAATATTCCCTATTTTTAAACTTAAAAGAATACATATAGTGTAATACTGCTTCTAGTACAGGAATAACCATTATCAAAATGTATGAACAATTCCCAAGCCTGCAGTGCCAACATGCCATAGGAAAGCAAAGCTGAGAGCAAATACTTGTATGGCTTGCATCACGAAAGTTTCAGTCTCATTTTATTTGCTTTATTTGAATTAATAGAAAATCTAATCAAAAAGATTTTTGAAAGACTGAAGCAGATCACAAACACACAGTTTCTGTTCCTTGTTAAGCTGAATACGTTTTCATCACTACATTCAGATGACAAGCAGCTTTGATTTTCCCTGGATAAGCAAATGGCCATCTCTTGGAAAGAACACCTTTTGAGAGATTAATAGCTCATGTGCATATCTCATCTACTTTGAATTGATTCAGTGTGGTTTCTTCAAAGCAGTTACAAAGCTGAGAAAATGTTAAGGTGACCTAGTTGTACATGCCAGAAGTAATTAATTTTGATCAGCAAAGTCTCAGCAAAGTAAGAGATGTTAAATGAAATACTTTGATCCTCTTCGGTCTATTTTGAAAAAGTGAACTGAGTCACCCTCACAGAAGCAGAGTATTTTTAACACTGTTGAAACAGAGTTGATTGAACATCTCTGTGTTTTGAACGTGGGTGGAGCTATCCTCACTCTGTATCTAACTTTAATGCATTAAGATGTTCTTTCATTCATACTCATCAACAAAAAGAATGTAGCTGTCAGTCAAAAATCTCCAGCAGAACAAGGAGAGAGTTGATCAAAACCAGACTTATTTCCCTTAAAACTAAACAAGGAACAATGGCAACCTGCTCAGAATGGCTCTGAAAGGATAAGGCATACAACAAAAACCCAGATTTTGTTCCAAATAAACAGCACTTTATGCTATGTGAAGTCTAAATTATATTAAGCAGTGACTTAATACAAATAAAACTGATCTGTGGAGATTTATGTAAACATCCTAGTACAATTAGCCATCATCATTTTCCATTCTAAATGTTTGCAGGAATATCCATTCTTACCACACTGGCTGGAGGCCAGCTACCAAAAGTTATACAAATGCATTCAAGACAAGGGAATCCTAAACTATTACTTCTCCGTAGTGCCCATTCCCACCAAACTTGATGACACCAGGACTTTGGCTCCATAGCAATGAGGCCATATACATAATGTTCACTAGCAGCCTTCATTTTTGTTAGAAAAGTTTGTTTCCTGTAGCAGAGGGTTAGCACATCAGGGCAGTTTGGACTTTGCAAACTTTCTATAATCTGAATTTTTGCTACAGGCACGTGAGAAAACATTAGGAAAAAGAAAAAAAAAAAAAAGCAGCAGCTCTTCTTTCTGGACTGTTTTTCTCAAATATCTTCCATGACTTCTCTGTTTTGTCAAGTTACAGACTTCACAAAAGTTGTAGACTGTTTTGTAGTTGCACTTTCTACTCCTTCCTTTTCTTCACTTTGCCTGAGTGAACACAGAACTCTGTGTCCTATGGTCCTCTGACCAACCTGCCTCTTCAAGAATGTCCAGACTCTAGCAGCTCTGCAGTTTGGACTGTATTTAAGTCCAGGAAATTATTTCCTGTGGCAATGATGGATTTGAAATAGACTTCAGCAGCACATATTTGCCCATCACTGACAGCCTCTCCTTAGTGTTGGCAACAACTGCTGCCAATTCCCTCCCAAATTATTTGCTACCCTGGATTTCCCTCCCCTTTTCTATGTCTGCTGCCAAGACAATGCTCCTTTGTTTCCACTCTTCTCTCTCCTGCACTTCTTTCCTTAAGCCTGTCCCAGTCTTGCTGCCTTTCCATTTCCCACGCCACTGAATACCTTCTTTAATTTCTTCAGTGGCTTTTCTTTTTTTTCTCTTTTCTATATGTTTGAAGCATCCTCTCCACCTGCACAGCTCTCTGTCTCTTCACGTCCTATTTCCCTTCATGGTTAGTAGAATGTTTTATCTGTTACAAAGCACACATTGAAGCTGCCATATAAATTATACAACGTGCCAATGAAAATAAAGAAAAGAAAATACTGCATCCCAAATACTCACTGCTCAGCTGCCAGAGCTTTTCTTGTTCTTTTAGAGCTGCCTCAGATGCCGATTCCCATTTATACCCACTTGATTGACCTGCTGGCACTGCCAAAATGGTATAATGTGGTTTAGACATAAATCTCAGTCAGGCCATAATTCTTCAGTGCAATGCTCTCTCTGAACAGAGTCCTATTCAATGGACTTGGGGCATTTGGGATCAGCGAAGGGGTTATCCACAGAAACAGCAGTGCTGCACCGGGCCTGCAGTGTCGCAGCTGCAGTTGCAAGGACAGGATGGCTGTGTCTGGTCTGGACCAGGAGCTGGTCCCCTGCATGCTCTCATAAGCTCTCCTCCTCATCTTAACGATGGCAAAATGGTATTTCAGCCACGGTACAGCAGCATACAGCAGTAACAAGCAGCAGCGCCTCAAACACATGGATCTTTTTGTTTTATAAGTTCCAGCTCAGATAAACATCCCTGTCCCCGCGTCTTCATCTCAACTCCTAACTTCTCCTTAGACAAAAGCACTCATGTCTCTATCCTCCCAGCGGCAGCACCTTCCCGCACTGTAGCAACACAATGCACTTGTAGGGTAAAACACTTTGGCGGATAGAGCTAGTAACACCTCAAAACATGACCAAGAGAACCCCAACCAAATAGCGCATAGTTCTGACCGATAAATACATGCTTGCAGTTTATATTCTCTTTGAAATATATCCAAAAAGCTCTCAGAAGCAAACACACCATACAAAAATAGTATATGTTTCTGCTATGCAAAAATGGTATGCTCTACTTCCTATTTTAATGCTGTCGAAAATCATCCCAGCTAAACAACTCATCGCACAGGGTATAGATAGCGGGAAGAAAACTTGGCCATGGGAGTGCTTCTGAGGCCAGTTTTGTGAGCTTTGGAAAAGGATTAAACATTGGAATGGTTTCTCATGTCTCCACAGCTGAGATGTCTAATGCCCTAGATCTAACAGTCCCAGGGATCCCAGAAGGGAAGATTTGCCTTGTGCTTGGCATGGCCCTCCTGATTTGGCACGCAATGCCATGCCTTAGCCTTTCCTAATTCAAGCTTCTCTTCCAGATCGGTTTCCTTTCTGTGCAGCCACTTATTATTTACATGACTCTGAGGCTCATTTACTTGTTTCCACAATAAAACAAGCCCACTGTATCTTAAAGTGTGTGTTTCATCATAACACAAAGGGATAATTGCTATGGTTTCACCATAAGGTTCAAAACTCTTATTTTACAAGCACCACTTTATCTTTTCTGTCTCTTTAAAAAAAATTTTGTGCTGCCCACAACTATCTTGTTATTCCTTTCGATGGCCATTCAGAGCATACAGATTTACAGGACATGCGTCATGTATTTTTATCTCTTGAGAGACATCTAGAAACCTCTTGTGTCTCCATGATTACTAACAATTAAAGGTCACACAGTCCATCTTCCTGCAAATGAATCTCTTTAGCACCTACTCTTGTCTGTCCATTTCAGAACATATTGTGAATCCTAAAAATAACCAGAAATAAATGTCACCAAAATAAAGGCTTTCACCTCATGTTTAGGTAGCCTATCTGTCGGTGCAGTAAAGCTGGCTGTCAGAATTTCACTATAATTTAACCCTGCATTTTACTATCTCACTCATTTCTTATTTCTAGATCTCTAAAAAACTATGCCAAACAATTCTTACAGCAAGTGCGTAACTCTGGAGTCCATCCCAAGTCAGGCATTACTGTGAAGATGTAATTGCTGAGACCTGCAGAAATGACTCGTTCTCCCCTCCTAGGGCAGACGCTCCCCTTGCAGCTCGACCAGACCCAGCCGGATGTGGGCTATTCCTTGATCTCTCACCACTCAGTGGAAGTATAAGCACTTCTTTCCTGTTTCAGTCCAAAGTCATAGGGGAGGCAGTGTGAATTAACCTGGCCACCTTGCCCCAGAATGGATTAGGCTCACTCACATGATCAGCTGCGGAGACTGGGCAGTTTGTGAAGATGGTCTCTCCTCTTCTGCTCTCTGCGTCTTAGCTGTTAGCCACCGCGTCTTAGCTGGAGTCCCTGAGTGATTTGCATAGCCTCCATCTGCCGTCTAGACGGCACCCAGGAACTTGCAGTTGCCCAGCAGTGTGGTCTCTCTCCCAGTCCTGGGCTCCCAGCAAGTCTCAGTAATTGGAAGAGGTGAGTGCCAGAGGAGCCTCAAAGCCATGCACAGCTGATGAGTCAGAAATCCAGGTTGGATGCAAGCTGTGCTTAAGTAACAAGGTGAAAAAAACTTGATAGGCAATATTGTCATCTATTTACACTGAGCTCTTTATAATCTTTCCTTGTAAAAGCTCTGCAAAATGTGACTTTACCATAAGTAACACCCTAGAAGTGCCTAATTTCAATACCCACAAACAGCAAGCTAAGACTTGCAGAAGGTTCAGGGTAGCTTCCCAGTAGCAGACTAGAACATTTCAGTGTTCAAAACAAATAGCAGCTCAACACTAACTTACATGCAAACATAACAGTGCCATGGAAGTGCCACCATTTTTATCCACATCTCAGTCAAGGGAAATGCTGATACCTAGGATCCTATCTCCATTGCGTGGAAGACAGTGCAGAAATTTTCAAACTAACATCGGACATGATAACTGCAAAGAGAGGGCTGCGCAGTCACTTCAGCATGTTAGGCCAAGCACAGAAAATACACCTATTTCCAGGGCTGCTTTTGGTAACAGAACTGTTATCTTTTCTCGGCACTGAACTGCTGGCACAGCTTCCATTGCACCAGGCAGACATGCCCCAAACATCTCCTGCAGTAACTGCTGGCAAGTCTGGACGTTTTAATGAAGACTGGTGTGCCCCTGCACTCAACAGCATACTCCTGCAGCAGGTGCTTCATCACGAATGACACCAAATTCCATGAGACTGTCGATGTGCTGTAGCAGTCACCTCTTTCAAAACCCTGTCCCTCATGATGCCACTAGCACTGTCCTGGTGATACCACACTGGCTTAATGCTCTTCTTGCTGGGTGACAAAACTTCCATTCACTCCGATAGATTCTTAGTTAGATTTGTGCTGAGTACCAATACATATTCATGAGCTTCGAATTTCCACCTTCTGCTGCTGAAATGGAAGTCTCTGCTGGAGTTAGAAGCAGGATGTCTACAGCTCTTATCAAGGTTTGCTCAACTTGTGTTCCCAGTGGAGCCGGAGAAAGAGTCAATCACATAGTTACGTAAGAGCTATGCTGTCTTGCAAAGAGTTTAGTTATTCTTCTGATTTATCTCAGGTTCAGCCAGATCTTGAAAGCTACTCTGTACCCCAGTGATGCCAGCATTACTGAATTCATCTGAGTATTCACTCTAGTGGGAATGTAGCAAGTTACTTGGTGATATTGTCAACCATCTAGACATGAATAGTGCAGGGATTTTAATTGCAATCACCACATCTTAACTTCCTGAGCTAAGATATTTCATTAAAAGTGCTAAAAAAACCCACAAGGTGGTTAATTCCTGTTTTTATACATACTTTAACTTTTACTAAGTTAAAGCCCTCACAAAATAAGTCATCTAGGAAGGATAAATCTGTGAATCTGCTTCTGTGCTTAACGAAATGTAGGGACTGCTCCATCAGTCTGTTGCTGTGGACACTTAGCAAGACTACAGCCTCGCTGCTGTTCAGGGAGAACCGCCTGGCAATGTATCAGGCATTAGGGAAAGGATTGTTTCTCTTTCTCCTCAAGGAAAATCCTTGCCTGATTGCTCATGAGTCCTTTCCCCCACCCTAGCGCCACAGCTAGTGTTTTGTATCAAACAAAACAGTGCTCAGTTGCCTCTTCACAGCAAGAACATCAGTATCATTAAAAGGCCTGCAACAGTCTTTTAAGTTCAACACAGACTGACAAACTATACCCTAGATTAAAAACATGCACAGACTTCACTGTATGTCAACAGGTGGAAGATTTTACTGTTTCCAGACCTTCCTCATGATGGAGAGTAATTATTTTGATTACACGGCAGAGGTACAGCAGCACAGAGAGGCACTACATCTGTGAGTCATTCACAGCAGTCGAGTTAGCAGAGGCACAGCCTGGATAAAGGGATTAGCAAGGCAAGACAGATACATGCCTTGGGAGTGCACACACGTGTGTGTGCTCATTAGATGTCAAAATAGATAATTAAGGATTACATTGTATTAAGAAGATCAAGCAGGACTTAGGGCACATTCATGTCAGCTGCACTGGGAAATTGATCACAGCACCTACAAAGCACTTTCCTCTCTCAGCCCCCGACCCCCACTTTTCCCTGTTGTTCAGTTAACTGAAAAGCTTCAATGCCAAAAATAGAAGCTTAGGGAAAAGAATTTCTCTCAGTACATTTCTAAATTTCATAGAAGTATTCAAGATTATTGCCATGTATTAATAAAGAAACACATAAAACAGTGCTACGCATTTATCCTCTTCCATTTCCTGAAAGACGGCATGATAGAACTTTCCTTCCTTCCTTTCTTCTGTCCTGGAATATTTTTTTTCTATTAATATATGGGGAGAGCACCAGTGTGACTGAGGGGTCAGGTATGCCTCATGGCAACTGCAGCCTGGAATCACTAACCATGCAAAGCAAATACCCGAGAGAGGGACAGGAATATGCATCAGAGTGCTTACTTTTTGATACGTACTCCAAATGGTAGCTATGGCAGGGCACTTGAAAATTTTTGTTCTCTGTTTGATTTTTGCTGTTCTTTCAGTATGGCTGTGCACTGTCCTGACTGTGTGTTGGAACTGAACTGTTCCCCTTAGGTTTTTATCCAGTTCTGTTTCATGAAAGTGTCCTTTATGTAAACTACGCTGTTGCGTCATCTTTGTTGTATTCTTCTCTTGCAATTAGAGGCAAGGTGGTAAAACCAAGGCTGCCTCTAAAAGGATATTGATATCACACAACTGAACAACTGCTGTATTTTAGCCAAACCAAATATTTGTAAATAGTTTGCATCTACCTAAGACTGTATTTTCTATTTGTTACATATTCTACTGCTGTGTTCAGTTGTAGCTCAGCGGTCGTGTGATGGAAGCAGTAATGTTCAGAGACAGTGCCTGTGTGGAGAAAGAACAGGGAGTTTGAATAAAATGAAATGAGAACCGAATTGAGTAACTCTCAGCACTGAATCTCAGAGCACAATTTTTTGTGCTTTCTCCTACCAGTTTTAGAAATGCATGATGGTGTTATTTGGTACATAAAGTGTATGTTCTCAGCTAAACACCTATAAAGCTTTCACATCACCCTGTCATGCATTTCTTATGCACTCTGTCTTCGACTGAGAAGTGTGCAGTGTCCGTACCAGTTGGGAGCATATGGCTGTTGGTGCCTCTAGCACAAAGCAATCTCATTAACTTTTCATGCTCCTCAAGAGCTGCTCTACACCCCTGTATCTTCTCTAACATGAACAAATCCAGCAGTTCTGATTCTAACCAGAAACGCAACAAGAAGGAACAAGCTTTTTTTCCTTCCAAAGCAGGAGGTGTGCAAATACAGCCTCTCAAGAGTCTGTGGGGATGTGCAAGAAGGTTGCTCCTCCTCTGTGGACCATCTTAAGCCTGGCATAGTGTAATTCACAGAGAAGAATCAGTGAGATTAATTCAGCATTTCTGCTCTCTTTCATTCACACAGATAAAATCTAGGAGTGACTCCACCGGAGAAATGTAGTTACATCAGTGTAAGTAAGAGAAGACCTATGCCCTGGGCCTCCATGCTAAGAGAAACTGTTGTCCAGAACTGTTGGGTCAAAACTGAATGCAAACCTGCCCAGATGCTGGCAGGGTTTTGCTGTCTGCCTGTGGCAGAGGCTGTGTGCTGTCAGCCCGCAGCACAGGGGAGGCACCCTCTGCACCGTACCCCCATTACGACAGCCTCACGCACCTGCAGCAGCTGAGGGAGCGAGGGAGGGAGGCAGGCAAGGCCTTTGCATGCAGTCTTTTTAAAATGCCACTGAGTAGGTTTCAAGTGAAGTGCACAAAAATAATCTAATTCCACTCCTACTCTAAGAGGATAGCTTATATTGTTCTTTCTCTTCATCTATTTCCCCTGAAAGCTTTCTGCGCCCAATTGCATTAATGAACGCTGAACTGATGATGACGCAGATGAGATCAATATGGATGTATGCAGAATTAGGTCATTCTGATGGAGAGCAAGTCCAGCTGCTCCAAAAGCACTCTGCCAGATGAGAGGCAGTGAGCCGAGCCCTCGTCCCTTGCTTTGCTTTTCTTACACAATAAGCATAAGAGTGAAATCCAGCCTGTGAGCGGTGCATTTTGCAGGGACAGAAACTTGCTCGGAATGTGAGCTTAAAACACAAGTACCTTGTACGCTAAAGTGCCAATACTTGGCCCCTATCTGCTGTTGTTGAGGCCTCTAACAGCTAGATAAGAGCTGCTCTTTACAAGCAAGGAAGAGATACAGTCTGGGAAGAGGGGACAAGATCCATTCATATCCTCTGTGGGGAAGTAACAAGTCTTCAAGACTGAGAGAAGAGCAAGAGTGAAGCCAAAGGGGTCTGTCCCTGGACAGACTCACTGTTACATCCCATCTTCTGCCCTCAGTGAGGTAGGCAGGACAAACTGGAAAATGCAAGGGAGTCCCAGAGGGTCAGCTGTTGACAAAAGAGGTGTTCTAGACAGAGCCACCTCAGAGTAATGCCTTTGAGAGTAGGTAGAGGTTGAAGAGCAGGTCTGAGGTGAACCTTCTTGCTTCATAATATTTCTATGTCTGTATCTCAACCTTCCAGAGAACAGCTCTAGTTTTGATGTTAAAGGCTATGAGCTTTATCTCTGAGCAAGCTGGAAAAGGCATGCTTCTGGACTTTACCTCAAAGAGTTACACTAAAAACTCCAAGAAGATGTCTTGTGCTGAGGGTATGATATACTTTATTAATCATAAAAAAAGATATAAAGCCTGAAGCCGTTACCCAGCAACACAGCAAACGCATCAGGTATTATGGCACATAAAGCCACTGTTTTGCTGGTACAGCCACCTCCTCACACCTTACAGCAGCAGTACAGAGAAGTAGGTAGCTTCTCACAGCACTACAGGCCCCCACGAGCTAATGGGCCTTAGGGGACAGTGGCAGTAATGCATCTCTAGTGCCCTGAACATGGTCCCACCATAAACTGCACAGACTGTGAATGAAGGGCATGCTAATGTTTGGGATCTCCACCCTGTCTAAGCTCTCAGCAGTGTAGACCAAACGGGAAGTCAATATGGACTACAAGGGCTGCCAGAAGGTCATCACCTATCCAGGCCCTGAACTATAATCTTAAAAAAGTAAGCAATGAAATTTGAAAATCTTGCTTACTCTGATGAAAGGTTAATTACCATGATAATATTTCAGTTCCCATGTGGTCTACTATTTAAACAAATCTAGACAGAGTTTTCCTAATGTGAAGAATGAGAATAGGAACTTCATACTGGTGTGTGATGAGTAGATGCTCCCAGCAGAGACATGCATGCTTGGTGTGAAGACAAACAGCAAAACATTCCTGCCTGTCTGGAGTGAGAAACACAGCCCATGTAGTATTAAGTGGCCAGTATGAGAATGAAACTTGGTTCTAAAAGAGCCTGTGCTAAGGAAGAGTAAGGGGGTTGGGATTTTTCATTCTAAAATAGATCTTTTTCCCATTTGTAGGTTCGTCTCACTTTGCAGCAGCTATATTCTGCACCAACATTTGGTAGACCAAAGATTAAGTCTCAAATTCCCAGACACTGGGTTAGAAGAGGCCAAGAATGTCACAGAAGTGACAAGCTTAGTGTCAGGAGATGGGGATTTGGTTGCCATACTTTTAAGCATCTCTTGTTACTCGAACCTTCCAAGAACCTCGACATTCGTAACAGAAGCTGCTAATTCCCATCTCTCTCTTCCCTAGCAATCAGCTCTCAGTGGGAGGCTTAGCTAAAGAGTCATGCAGTTTTTTTTCAAGTGGCTGTGGCTTACACCCTCCCACTGGCAACATTAATGTCGTCCTTTGCTTTTTAGGTAGTGGTCAGGACTTTATGAGAGTGCACCGACTTGGAAGCAGGGAAATATCATAATAAATACTACAGTTATCAGCCAGAGTTCAAATATGTGCCAGGTAGTCATTCAACTGCTTTATGAAATGAACACTTTGTTCTGAAGTCTCTTGTAGCATATGTATCTGAACTCCTTTTGACTGCAGAGAAAATGATTATGTGCTTTTTCAAGGCCAAAGTCCTGCCTGAAGTTAGCAAATGCAAATTAAGTGCATAAAAATATAAGAAAGATCAAAGGGATACAGCTAAACTACAGTGTGAAGGGCATTTCTAGGACATCTAAACCCTCTCCAGACATTCGATCAGAATCACAGCCTGAAGTATGGGCATAGGCTGCTCTCAAAGGGATGTGGCTCTGCTCATGCCTGAGCTCACCTACTGCTTAGGACATTGCATCTACTTTTTTGGGTGCTTACGCAAAGTTCCTGTTGTCTGCAAGATATCCAGTTGTCCAGGACACATGTGGACGTGGGGATCACATTGTTCATCTGGATGTTCCTGGGAGCACTCCATAATGACAGGGAAGGCACAGCACTCCAGGATTGTTTGAGGCTTTTTTAAGACATCATTAAAACAAGAGTCTACATATCGATATCACTGTTGCTCTTTAATCTACATACTTCATCCTGAGCTCAAAAATTCTAACTTTCAACTTCTTTGCTGTTCACATGGAGTCAGGAAACTCCAGACTCACTCATTTTTATCTGCCAGTGCCCCAGAATGGAATGTTATCTCGGTTCAGTTCAGGGCTTTTTGATTATGTGCTCTGTGCTCAATAGTGAAGGGCTGAGATATACACTGGCTAAGAGCCTACTTCAAACCACTTCAGCAGAAAACCAAGTTCAGTTCTGGAAAAGGAATGTAGGATAGTTTTCAAATATGTTTTTCCTGGATTGACATACTCTAGAGTGTCTGGAGAACTAAAAGCCAGCTTCAGATCTCATGGGAGATGGCAGAGAAATGAGCCCAGAGCATCTCAGTCTTTGCCAAGCTTTCATACCTTTTCCTTTTACAATCCAAATGCAACAGCAGAAAATAACATTTAATTTAATTCAGAACTCTGAATGGCAATTTCTGTTTTTTTTCAAAAGAAATTCTCATCTACACCCCAATAAGTGATCAACAGTGCCTTGGAAAGCCAAACCTAGGGAAGTCGCAGTAATCTCCACCCACCTTTCAGACCAGTCAATTTTTCCCAGATCATGAAACAAGTAGAGTACTGATGCATCAGCCTTTTGTACTGATACTCACAGGTCGTCTCTCCCAGTTGCAACAGCCATTCCAGCCCACATCATTTATTCTACTGTTCAGATCTCACTTCTGTGCTCATTAGCACATTGTGCTGCTGGTTTACAGCAAAGCTTTGGATATTGCAGCTATTTAAGGCTACTGTTGGCATCAGACTTGCAGAGTCTATCTTATGCTACCATTTGGGATGCTCTCATGTTTATTAAAGACCACAGAAGGCAGAAATGCTGTAAAGCAGCTCTGATGTCTCCCTGTAACAAGTCATAGCATGACAATGGCTAAATCTGAACTTCCATTTCAAAGTAGAGTTTCCAGTAAAAGTTATATTTCCTAGCTGCTACAGCTGCCACATTAAGGCCTAGTCTAAAGACCAGTGAAAGTAATGGAAAAGTTGTCATTGTCATTAGCATTCCTCCAAAGTAAGGAACCACTTTCCATAACTACCAGTTAGTCTGTCATTGTTCTTGTATTGACTATGCAGTGGTTGACATAAAAGTGATCAGTACAGAACAGCACCTCTCCATTGTAGGTTTATATTTCACTTGTGAATTGTCTGTGAAAAACTAAAACTTCCCCAAATTCATTCTCTCTTCAGCATTCTTCTTTGTTTTCATAGCCATTGTGTTAACTTACGTATATTTGTTGTTTGCACCTTTGTGTGACAGTTGCCATAACAATCTCAGGCTCCTTTGCTTTAACATGTAGGTCATGTTCATTGATGGAATAACAATAACAGCAACAACAGCAAAAACAAATAATGCACCATATTTTCAGTGCAGACTATCATATGAATTTGAAATTTACTCTCTGAATGTTCTCAATAATCATTTAAAATTCACAGCATTCCTCTGCACAAATTTGGCTGCTAGAATATTAATGGCAAGTGGATAGAAAAGAGGTAAAAAGTAAACTGAAGCACACACTGACAATTGGAAAGGTTATCTGTGAATATGTTTTTTCTTGTATTCATTGAACTTTATGGATACTCAAATGTGTATTTGACCCAAACTGCCATCTGACTGATGCAGGGAATAAGGTAATCTTTTACTTTTTAAATGAGTCACTAATACAAATCATAAATTACGAATATCAAGGAAATATAAAAATGACAATGCATTTATTTTATATTATGTGTGACTTCCTGTTCTAACAACACTTACTTTTTCCCACTCCCAGGTCAGAATTGACCTTTTAGCATATGGCGAAGCAGATGTGTCAGAAGTATCCCAGGATGTACTAAAAGAAAGGGAAAAGAATTATGCTGTCCTGCATGGTTTAATAAGGTTGATGTGAGCATGAATATCCAGTAGCTTAATAGCTTTAACTAAAAGCTGAGCATCATAGTTCCTTTTGTCTCCTGTGCTGACTTGCCCGTTTGCAGAGTTTTACTGAAATTTTGTATTTCAGCACATTCCCACTGCATATTAGAAAAGTGGAGATGCACCATGTGAAGATACCTGATATATAGCTAGAGCTGAGCAAAATGTTCTTGGCCAAAATGTTTTTCCTGAATAACAGTGATTCAGTGATGTCCATTTTTTGTAAGCTGCTTAAGGAAAAAAATTTTAAAAGTCTTAGAATTGGAAAAATGTCAGCATTTTATTTTTGAGATTTTTAGTTCAAAGAATCTTGAAATCAACTTCAGTTTTATAAAAAAATGAACAAAGAAACAAGTAACCTGTCCCAAAACCCAAACCTTGTTCTCAATCAAAATTATTTTTCCTGCTTTTCGTTTGGCTGAACGCTTCATTCCAGGTTGATGCAAAATGAATTCTTGTAGATCTGCCAGTGAGTCCTCCGAATCTTTATTTGCACAGCTCTGGATACACAGTTCTAGTTAGGAGCATTTCTTTGGCGAAAACACCAGCTGTAATTCTTGTTTGAGTGTCAAACTCCTAGGTTATTTTCAGATAGATGAAAGGTATGCTTTCAAGTGACTGTTCTTCCAAACACTCTCTCTGTTTGTACTTATCATGCATCAGTAGTTTTGCTTTCACACTGAAAATGTACAAAGATACAACTCATGGTCATAAAATTGTGCAAGAATGATGCTAATACGAGGCCAAAAAGGAATATCTGGCTTTGAATCTACAGCAGTGCAAACTGAAGGCCTTGGCGGCTTAAAGGATATGCCAGAATCTTCTTGTATTTTATTGTTTCGAGCCCTGGATCCAGCTCCTCATGACATAAAGGGTGAATGGAAGAATTTGCAAATAAAATTTGTTGACATTATCATAATAATATTTGTTGAAATAAAAATAATGGACAATTAGGTGCCTGAGGCAAGATATGTACTAACATCTCTGTTACATAAAATCCTTGTTCTCCTGTCAGATGGCAGTGGGAGATACGAGTGCTCTCCTCCTCTGTAAATGAGGACAAATCCTTGTGCAATGATACCGGGATGCCATGGGCCTATGCAAAGCCCTTTCAGTTTTCCAGGGCAATGCAGGGAGTTCATGAACAGCGAAGGGGCAAATACTACCTGTCTACACCAGCCACAAAGTCAGCATTTGTGAGAGGCAAGTCACTTTGTGAAGGTGAGAAATCGTGACCGTTTGTGACCATTTGTGAGATGTGAGAAGGGTTTGGACAATTCCTAGTGTCACCTTTTCATGAAAGAGGGTCATCAATAATGCTTTGAGCGTTACTCACTTTATGGCAGCGCAGACCTGAATTTACTGCTCTTTGTCTAGCTGGAGAAGATGGTAAAGCCTGATGATATATTAGGGGTGGAAGAAAAGAGAGAAGTTCAGATGGATGTTCTGCTATTCAGTGCAAATGGTGGCAAAAATCCAATCCTGCTGAATTTTATCCCAGATTATTTTCCCATTGCAATATAAAGCAAAGCACTGAACATGGCCATGGCCTGTAATACAGCACCTTGGACCAAAGTGCCTTCATATTCCCAAAATAAACTCATCTTTTGCCAAGCATAGGACAATCGCTTAACCATTTATAACAAAATCTGTAGAAAATCATTCTCACTGAATAGTATTTTTCACCCCTACTGAGGAAGTAATGTGCAGCCAAATACAATTTACCAGCAACATCAAGTGTCATGGTTCCCCAGACCTCCCTGAATCCCTTCTCAAAGGATTATCAGAGCGCTGAAGTTACGTAAGAATTACTCCTTGCTGTGTCAATCTCAGAAAGATCAATTTACAGTTTCTAGTGATGGAGTTGACTTTGTTAAAGCTATAAAGATGCCAATTTTACCCACAAATTGTCTTTGATCCATTGTTTAAGCTACTGGTACAAAATGTTTTTTATTCTTGTAATTCCAGACAACACCTGCCAGGCGCTGCCAAGAACCTAGCTGTCCAATTTCATTGTCTTCCTCAAAAGGAGATGAATTCTTGCCAATCCTTTTCTTATTAAAAAAAAAAAAAAGTTCATGAGAGTAAATGCAACAAGATGTACAAGCAACATAAATCTCACTTTCCAGAGAGCTGTAGCTTCAAAACTGGAAAGGTAGTTCAAAGCTACATATGGCTACCGCCCCATGGGAAGCAATGCTATCTTCAGCACAGTAGATAATCCACTACCAGGTCTGAGCTCTGACATCTTTCATCCACCTAACAACAAGTGCACAGTTTTGCCACCAGGATATTTTACTCTTTGCATCTTTCAGTGCCCTCAGTGGAACATGCAAATTTTCACACAAGAATCTTACAATTCTCCAAGGCTCATCAATATCCTGGAAAAAAAAAAAAAACAAAACCAAAAAAACCCAAACAACATTTGTACAGTTTTGGCTTCAGATTTACATGTCTTTGGTGTGCATGAAATAAAGTGAGAAGGATACCGAGTCATACATAAAGTACAAATAACCTGAGACTGAAATGTCAAGTGCCATTTGAATGGTTTCCTGTGTGCTCCCCATTATGGGCAAAGTTCATGGCTACGTAATTTATCTCTGTGCCAGAAAAGCACCAGCATAATGGATGTAATTCCAAAACAGGCACTCATGGTAATTATTAGAGCAGTAAAAGAGATGATGTGTGAGGTGAGTTGAAAACAACTGGATGTGGATATGTCCAACAAATTACAGTTAAGTGCCTCAGGAGACTGTAGGCCAGAACAGCCCACGCTTCACAGTGGGAAAAGATGAAGCATGTTCTGGCCCAAGTGAGCCCAGCTCTGCTGCTCAGCAAGTTGGGTCTGCCACCTCTGAGCTTTACTTGCTCCTGCACCACGTAAACAGCGTGATTAGGTGGATGATGTGTTAGGTGGATTACTTTGGCAGCCTTCTATGACAGGATTACAGCATTGGTGGATAAGGGATGAGCAACTGACATCATCTACTTGGACTTGTGCAAAGCATTTGACACTGGCTAGCAGGAAATCCTTCTCTCTAAACTGGAAAGGCATGGGTTTGATGGACGGACCACTCGGTGGATAAGGAATTGGCTGGATTCAAGTCAACAGCTTGATGTCCAAGTGGAGACAGGTAATGAGTGGCATTCCTCAGGGCCCTGTTTAATATCTTTGTTGGTGACATGGACAGTGGGATAGAGTGTACCCTCAGCAAGTTTGCTGACAACACCAAGCTGTGTGGTGCAGTCAGCTGACTGCAGGGGAGGGATGCCATCCAGAGGGACCTTAACAGGCTGGACAGGTGGGCCCATGCAAACATCATGAAGTTCAACAAGGCCATATGCAAGGTCCTGCACATGAATCGGGGCAATTCTAAGCCAAAATACAAGCTGGGTGGAGAATGGATTGGCAGCAGCCTTAAAGAGAGGGATTTGCAGGTACTGGTGGGCGAGAAGCTCAACATGAGCCGGCAATGTGCGCTTGCAGCCCAGAAAGCCAACCACATCTGGGCTACTTCAAAAGCGTAGTCAGCAGGTGAAGGGAGGTGATTCTCCCCCTTTATTCTGCTCTCATGAGATTCTACCTGGAGTCTAGCTCTGGAGCCCCCAACATAAGAAGGACATGGACCAGTTGGAGAGAGCCCAGAGGAAGTCCATGAAGATGATCAGGGGGCTGGAGCACCTCTCCTATGAGGACAGGCTGAGAGAGTTGTGGCTGTTCAACCCAGACAACAGAAGGCTCCGGGGAGACCTTATAGCAGCCTTCCAGTACCTAAAGGGGGCCTACAGGAAAGACGGGGAGAAACATTTTAGCAGAGCCTGTTGTGATAGGATGAGGGGCAATGGTTTTAAAACAGAGGAAGTAGATTCAGACTGGACATAAGGAAATTTATTTTTTTTTACAATGAGGGTGGAGAAACTCTGGAACAGGTTGCCCAGAGAGGTGGTGGATGCCCCATCCCTGGAAACAGGGCCCAGCTAGACAGGGCTCTGAGCAACCTGATCTGGTTGCAGATATCTCTTGCAGGGGGGCTGGACTAGATGACCTTTAAAGGTCCCTTTCAACCCAAACTAATCTATGATTACCAGCAGTTTCTGGACATGGTGGCCAGGGAAAGGATCCTCATTCTTTTGGCCCTCCTGCACAGGCTTAAACAGACTAGTAAGTGTCCAATGATAACCCTCATGTACCAGTCATAGAGATCCTACACAGCAACATATAATTAGGGTCCTTTTTCTGTTAAAGGACTTTAAGTAACTGAATGATGATTCTTCTTTTCCCTCCCTTCATACTTTTTTTTTTTGTTTGCTTTCCTTTTTGTGAATTAATGCTAGATTTATTGCCTTGGGTGAGATTTTCAAAGCACTCACAGCTGGCCTAATCCTGTTGCTGTTGAAGCCACTGGGAGTTTTGCCAATGCTTTTAATGAGAACAGAGTTAGGCCAGTGCAGTCAGCTTTGAAGCCCCCGCTTTGTGTATACTCATGTGAAGGTGGGGAACAGGGCACAGATAAAATGAGAACCAGTCTAAACCTGGATCCAGCAATGCAAACAAAATCTTTCTTGTGGTTCAAAGGAATCTCTGTAGCCATTCCCTGCACCATTCTCAAAAAGCATCAAATTGATTTTGTTACCAGCACCCATTTGTGGGGATGCTCCACTTTGTGGGGCTATAGCTTGGTTTAATGGCTTGCTGAGCCTTGCTGTTTTTCACTTAGGTGTTGAGGCTTGCTGTTTTTCTCTTAGCAAAAGTGTGCAGAATCCACCGTTTTTCTTCAAGTGCACCAATGAACAGTCTGCTAATAATCCACATTTAGTCAGAGATTTTAAAACCAGCAAGGACCATCATGGCCATACAGTTACACCTTCAGCATACTGACATTTGTAGAGTTACAGTCTTACAGTCAATAATTTCAATATTCACCCACTTCTGTTTGAATTATAATAATATACAGAATACTTAAGTGTTTTCACTGCTATAAATGGGGAAATATACACATAATCTACCTGTGTTGCGTGTGACACAAAGAGAGAAAGCATTACGCAGACTGAAATAGGCAAATGATTGTGAAAGACAAACTAAAGGAAAAGAGAGATTTTGCTGCTGTTATTTCTGAATTGCAGTAATATTTTCTTGTTGCTCTTAAACATTAAAAAATTGATTTTGATTGGTATTGCCTATTAAGATTGCCAGATTGGTCAAAGATTATACTCATCAACACAAAATGCTTTCATAAATTCAATTTCTTCATCTGCATCCAAGAGTAGTACTAAGAACAGCATTTCTCCAGAATAGATTATTAGATTGCCCTGACTTAGGCATTGCCAAGAAAGACTATAAACAGGCTTCAGCTTGCTTGAAATATTCTTGCCAGTGTTAGTATTTCATGCAAGAAAGCAATGACAGTTTTTAGAGATTTTAGTATCAAGGGCAGTTGATTATAAGATATTATTGTTTTAAAAGCCCTCAAGCTCTAGATAATCTTTGTTAAAAAAAAAATTGCAGAAAAAGTACAGTGCTGGAATAAGAAACCTCTGAATTCAAATCATGGTCCTATGGTCAGATGCTCTGTGGCCTTCTCAGTGTGGCCAAGTCTCATGATAGCTCAGTTAACTTCCTAAAGCCTTTGCTGCTAGAGTCAAGTGATTGCATGAGACAAACAGCTTTTAGGTCAGCAAAGTGAAAAACTGTGGCCTTCATGGCAGAGGAGCATATCTTCAAAACAAACTCTCAAGGCTCAACATTGTACAAGAAGTTAACCCCCCCACCACCCCTTTTTTTTTTTCAAATTTCAAATCCCAGGAAGTGTGTGGAGTAGGCCTGGAGCATCATTTGCACATATTCAGGCAAATAAAATTTGGTGCTCAGTTTATTGTAATTATGGACAAGTATTCGTGTTGTAGAAGCTATTAAACATAAGGAAACAATCTCTACCTCAGAAAATCCTTGAGGACAAGTATTAGAGCATAAGAAGAGAAGTATCACTCTCTGTTTAATTGGTTTGCATGTTCTTTTACTCCTGCTTCTATATGCTTAGCCAAAGAAGTTATGGTTCTGGTGGATGTTGGGCTGCGTTGACCTTCATCTGACCCAACTAGTATGTCTGTGCAACTAAACACAAGAGGCATAGGAATAATGTCAACGTTTCTGGAAAGAGGGCCTGGGACTGTGTAAAGTAATGTGAAGGATATGTTATGCCAGAGAGGATTTTTATAGACTGAAATTCAGGGTAATGGCTGCATGCCCTGGGGTGTAGAAAGGAGGTATGAGAGGACATTAGGGGATGCAAAGGCTAACTAGATTGTGTTGGAGGACTGTCTATGGTGGAGGGAGTGAGCTCTGGGAGTTCTCTGGAGGGAGCAACACCTACACTGCCATTTGAGGGAAATGGTCCCTGAAGATACCTGTCGCTAGAACTAAGAGTAGTTCATCTTGGACAAGGTCACTCAGAGTGGCTCAAATAGAGCAAAGGAGAGAGTTAATAGTCAATCTGTCTCAGCAATCAGAAGTCCAACACTCTTGCTTGCTTCCTGGATTCTGCTTATTTAGCAGTGTATGTGTAGCCAATAGGGTTATTTTTACAAGTTTTGGGAAGAATATTTAATCAGCAATTACATTGTATTCTAGCACTGTGCAGAAGTACTATGTGTAATGCAAAATCAGAAAAAAAAGTTTCTAATGTTTCTAAAAATGATTCTTAGAATTATCCTTATAATGTTTGATTGTTTTATTGTCAAGACCACTCTCAGATGTAATGTGCAGATTTCCTCTCTAGCATCACTTAAAGCTTGGAAGGGGGTCTCTTTGGAATGTGTTTCCTAGTCTATTTTAAACCATGTTTTCACTTCTGCTTTAAATGTAATATTTGGCTATGTTTCTTTAAAAGTTTTCTATGTACTCTTACTGTAAGGGCTTTGAATGTGCCTCTGAAAACCACTAAACAACAAAGTTGTTGTTGCCATTGCTGCTTGATCTTTCTGGGAGGCCAGTCCACACAAATCTCCTTCTCTCTCCAGAATACTGCATATTGTAAATACAACAACAACTTTCAGTTTAATCAGAGGAGAAAAATGCAGTAGCTTTCTCTTCTTTCAGATTGTGAATTAATTTTTTGTTTTGTGAATACCAGTTTCAATAGCTGCACAGCCATTTATGCTAACCAAAAGACATCATATAAAACAAAAAGCATGAGTGATGTGGTGAGATGCCATTTCAAATTTGCGGTTCTGAGGCTGAACAGAGCATTATATTTAGACACGTTCACAGATTTTCATTCCTTTTTACAATTCTACAGTTCTTCACGTGCTGTAATCACAGGTATTTAGTTAAGAAATTACATTAAAAAGGTTATTCTCATCCTACAGGGGGAAGATACATGCTTTCTGTTCTGGTCAGTGAACTCTGACACTTCATACTGTGATAGCTGTAGCCCTATTTATGTAACTGAAGAGAAACTAAGGGAAAGGCAAACTAAAAGAAGAGAACAATGTTATTCATGATATATCTGCTCTCCAAATCTAAATGGAAAATTATCCTCCCATTCCATAATAGTTTTGGAGATTTTGCAACTTTTTTCCCATGCTGAAATGGGAGGAGTAATTGAAGGGTAGGAAAATACTATAAACTGATACACTGGGGAAAAATAATTTGGACCAGATGAACTGTATCATTTTATTTAGGCATGTCAGAAATCTTTCATCTTGATTGTGGTCTTTTTAATGTGATTATTTATTATTATAAGTTAAGGAAAAATGTAAAATTAAGGGGTAAATTGAAACTTGTTTGTGTTTGAAATGTTTGAGGATGGTGTTAATAACTTTCAATAATTTTTTTAATTCAGGATAGATTTTGAGTCAGAAAACTTGTTGAAATAGCTCACTTCTCGTTGGCAGTGTCATTTTGACTAGTTATCCTGAAAAATGTTAAAAAGTTTTTAACCAGCTCTACCAATATATTCTTCCTGACCTCTTTTCTGCCATTTGCCCCTTCTGGTCGTTTTGGCTACAGAAAAGGTGATTATTTTCAAAACTGTTCTGAGCCTCACCACTGTGCTACTTCTTTGAGTATCGGTCTGCTTGTTCTGCTGCTGCACATGCAGCACTTCCTGACAGCCAGGGAGAGGAAACACTGGCGTGCAGCTGAGATCCAGATAGGCACAACACGATTAACAAGTCCACCGGGCGAACATGGAGGGACTGGGCCAGGAGAGAGCCACAGGGAACATACGTGCGTCACTGTTGCTTATTTTGACACTGCATTCAAGCTACAGATAGGTAAATGGAAAACACAGGATGAGGCTAAAGTGGGATTGGATATGGGGTGGCAAGTAGTCTGCAACAGTGAATGAAAATACAGAAAATTGCATCAGAGGTTTGAAATAGTTTGCAGAAGACAGCTAAGAATGAATCCAAATATGGAAACAGAAAAGGGCAGACACTTCTAAATGCATCTCATCTCAGTCTCATTTCACTGCACATTTCTGCTCAGCTACCTGTTGCTGCATGTCCTAATGCACGTTTAAAAGCTGTCAATATTTTAGCATGAAAGATGGATAACAGAGCTATTGGTGCTGTTATTTCATTTTTTAAGCTCCAACTCAACTAGAATATTAAGCATGTTTTCAATATGTTAAGGTTATCTGTACAAGCCAGAAAGGGCTGCAAACCTCATAGCAGAACTGCTCCATGAACTTCAGAGTAATGCAAGCGAAAATATCTTTCTCTTACATTGAAGGAAATGCTGCAGTTCTGATGAGGGCAGAAGATGACCTGTTTGGTTTCTGTGTTTGGGGAGGCAGTGGCCACCTGGCTATTAAGAAGGAAGGGAGAAAGGGAGGAAGGGAGAAAAGGAAAAAGGGAGGGAGAGAGGAAGGGAGGGAGGAAGGAAGGTAGGAATGAAAAAAAACAAATGAAGGAAAGAAGAAGAAAGGAAAGAACAGAAAGGAAACTACAGTTATGTGTTATTGCTTTAGGCTGTACATTAGGGCATCCTGATGTCCTTCAATTCTCCAGTCAGATGAAGAAGTATCTTATGAATTACACTGTGGTCAGGAAAGGTCCCAACCCAACATATTTCAAGAAATATAGATTGGATACATTTGATAGATAGGATTTTCAAAGAATTCAGATTTTCAGAGAATCTCCTTCCAACACATCCAGTTGGATTCTGAACACCTGGGCCTCTGCTGACAAGAAGGGGTACCATGCCCATCACCCAGTGCGTGCCTGGGGATTGCTGCTGCAGGGCAGTTTGACAGCCTTGCCATGGAGCTTCCTTGGGACCTGGATTTTCAGGGCCCAGAGTCTCTGACTCAGAGCCAAAAACATAGAAATCCAGGTCTTCTAGTGTCAGCAGCTATAGGGCAGCCCATATGTTTGAACTGTGCCCAGCACTTCTAAAGTCTGGATTGGTTCCATCCTGTACACTACCCCATTTATCACCATTGGAAGAGTTCTTTGGTCTTTCAGATTAAAATGGAGTTTTGAAGTAAGAAACACTCAGATCATCTGAACTATAGCACACTTTTTACGTCCCAAAAAATGGCTTTTAGTGATAACACTTTCAGTATTATTCCTTCTTGAATGAGAGACAGTCTTCCCTTATGTAGGGAAGTCTCTATGCATGTTATCTTTCTTTCACTCTTTTTTTTTTTTTTTTTTTTTTGATTTTTTTTTTTTTGTGATATATTTCTAAATCTGTTAGCTCTCAGCTACCGTGCTTCAGATTTTAGTTATTTTCTGAAGGCTAAGTATTGAATATCCTGTCATCACTGATAAAATCCCTGTAATATAAAGATGTTGGCATCTGATTCTTCATGAGTTTTGGCTTTGTGTCAGAAGGAAGCAGAAAAGGTGTGTTTGCTTTTGTAGAGGTTACACAACGCAGTGCTCTACTTACTGGGAAGCAGAATGAAGATCTTGCAGACCAAATGGAATAGAGGTGTAAATCAGTACCTTTCAGTACACTCAGGTAATGTGTAAGTACCGTTGCTAGCAAACTCCCAAAGGAAAGAGTTTTCCTTTTTCACAAGAAAATGCTTATCCGCAATCAGGGTGAAGAATGAAATCTTGAGGGGAAAAGAAAAAAAAATTTAAAGTTTCAGAGTAAAAAGAAATTCCAAATCAGACTGGGAAATTTTTTGTTTGACAAATTGTATTTTCCCAAAGAAAGAGATTTCACTGAAAAAAAATCCAAATCAGCTCTTATTTCCCCGTTCAGTCTTCATAGCAGGACATGCTGGATTTGACCTCCTAAGTGCTGAAACCCAGACTTCTATTATTGCATGCACTGTAGTGATAACCAGTTTCAGGATTACTTAGGTGATTTGCTCCAGTGTTCTGGCTCAAAGGACCTCTTAATTTAACAGCTATGAGCTACGGCTGCAGTGGTAGTTCTGGCAGTGTAATCTGCTGTTACATATAACTCTTCTTTCTCTGTGCTTTAGAAAATTATTGTATTCCTTCATAGTTTGTGTGTTACAATGCATAGCAAACTAGGCTCTTCCACTGTCTTCTAGTGTCTCCTCTAATCTCCCCTCTTCCCTTCATTCCTCCCTCATTATAATCTGAATTAATCTTTCTCAAATATGACACCCAATTTTGAATTTAATTGTATAAAAGAGGTTTCATGCATTTTTAGTACTCTAACTGTAACAGTACTCCATTTCTGTTGGAAGTATGTCTCCTAATACACACTAGTATCATGTTTGCCTTTTTTTCTGATTGCATCACATAGGCAGCTTATAGCTGTTCTTTACTCAACTTCATACTAAGCTCTTACACCTCACAAGTAATTTCCAACTGATGTTTTTGTTATGAGTCACTACAGGGTCAAATTCTTCATAATCCAAGTACAAAGAATTTCCATTTGGCAAAAAATGTTTTTTCTCCTAAAAATGTGGAGTAGCTTCATTGCAACGTTCGTGATAGCATGAAGTGCTAAGAAGTGGTGCCAATAAAAAGTCTATTGCATATCACATCGTTGATATTAATAATTGCATATCATTCATTTGGATCTTTTTGTATCTGAGTCAGCACCAAAAATATGAAGGATATTCTGAAAAAAATATCCAACTAACAATGTATTTAAGGAATTTTGGAAAACTCTATTATGTATCTCTCTAAATGCAAAAACCTTAAAGTAAATTCACAAAAACATTTTTTTGCTCTTACCATTGGTACTTCATCCTATCCTATTCTTTCTGATGATTGACATGAGACTTGTTAACAACCACATAGAACTCCCTTGGATATAAGTTTTGCAAAATTCTTAACTCTAATGGAGAGAAAATGTGGTGTACTACTTCTTCCACATCAAGGAACAACCTCTGCACATGTGTTTGTAACACCACAGCACTGAGAGTTCTCTTTGCCAAAGGAGAATGACTGCAGTATTTGCCTAGTTTTCAGAATTACTCATAGTAAAAAAAATCTTACTTTAAACTAAAAATTGCATGCCGGAAAATGGTAGTACCTGACATTATACGTATAAGAACACCACAATCATAGATGTATTTTGTGAACAGAAATTGAAATTTGCATATTGAAAACTTTTGCATTCATCTTGGAAATGAAAGTTGCTCTTATTTTAAATACATCTGATAATTTCTGTTACAGATATATACATCCTTTTATATTTGCTTACCAAAATCCACCCGTACTCATCAGCTTCTGTCTTTCCATCAACTATAAAACAAAGATAATGATTCTTAAGCAGCAAAATGCTAACAGTTCTAGAAACATAATTGTGTGCAAGTTACATGTGTATCTAAATCTTACTACTGGATGATGTTTTTTTCAGTGGTAAAACTAGAGAATTGGAGTGTCTTTAGAATTTCTTCCCATGGAACAGCATGGTGTGTTTGCCAGCCTGAAGTGTTCAAAAGAGGCAAAAAAAAAAGAAAAAGAAAAAAAAAAAAGAAAAAGTGCCAGTTCACAAAAAACCTGAATATGTTGGTTTTAAAACAATGAGATTTTAAATTAAAATACATGCTGGGGCCTGTTTATTTACCTAAAGATGTTTGAACCTGTGGTGTTCTTTTTTCATGTTCTGCTCAATAGGACAGTTTGTGGAGTGTAATCTATTTATGTATGTTTTTCTAGTGAAAGATGAGATTCTGATGTAGTCATTAGCTCCTTAAGAGAGATGTTAAACTGTGAGAGCTGCCACAATGGTGTGTACTTATCCTTGACTTGAGAATATTTTATCCAATATTGAGGGACTTCTGTCATTTAGAGTAGATTTTTGAAAGTACAGCAACAACTGTCCATGAAACTTGTGGTGCCAGAATTAGAAAAACATGTACGCAAATATACCCACTAAGTAGCATACTGACATTGCTGTGGAATGCAAGGCTACTAGAAATGATGCATATCATGGCTCAATATGATGCTGAGCTTTTTCTCTTAATAACAAATGGTTATAGTGCATATTGGCATTAGAATAGATGACCTCAGCTACTGACACAGGAGAACTACAGAGACTAAGAAAGCAGAGTCGCGGAAAGAAATTGAGTAGTCCAACACAATCCAAAGTTATGAGTCTTGCTAACAGAAAAGCTAATCAAGAGCACTGTTACAACAGCATCAAGGGGACACAAAAGAAAAATGTTGGCATTTGTCTGCTTCTGGACAGCCAGGTAGCAGTTTCTCAAGAACACCTTGCATTATTTGTGGAAGGCAATGAGTCTGCTAGTTTCTCCCTGAGTTGCAGGTCTCTTCAGATCTCGACATACCTTGGTCACATGGAGATGGATCCTAAATGCTGGATGATTGGCTTCTGAGAGGCTCACTTGCACCAGGACAAATCCTGGAAATCTCCAAGAAATTAGTATTAGTGGTGGAAGCACCAAGTGCTTTTTCTACCCCTGATTGTCACAGTACGGAGCAGGAGCCATGTTAGCCCACTGGCTTTAAGCAGCTATTTAAAGTATTAACTTAGTGTATGAAGCCTTAAGTTTTTTATATCATTGCTTTAAGAGAAGTTCCTCCCATTGCTTAGCTTAGTGGAATTTGTGTTGATTTATGTCTGCGCATCTAACAGCTTTGTTTAGTTTCATTCTCCTCTCCTCCTTCTTATTGTAATTTGACAAAAAATTTGAAATGGAAAAGAATTCTGAACAAAAACCCACTTTCGCCAATTTGTGAATCAGGAGATTTTTTTTTTAAAAAAAGTTCTACTATCAATTTTGGTTTGAATGAATGGGTATTTTCACATATAGAATTCAGAATTTCCCAACTAGCTACTTCTGTGAGATTTGTATTTTTATAGCTAAAGCTACTGAACTGCAGTGTTAGTGTAAATGTAAAGAAGCCATAATAAGTGACCAATTGTAAGCAACTATGTCTACTCAGTCATGGAGGGATTTTAGAACCAGATGCCTTATAAGGCTAATCAAGGAAAGAACGTGTGACATTTTGTTATATTGGCCAGTGATACCATAAAATGCATGCAAATCTCTAAGTATGTTTCATCAATAGAAGGCCATGCAGAGGGAGTCACAGTTTATTTTTCTTCTACAGCAGCGTGGTTTGGTAATTCCAAGACGTATTTCAAGTGATCCCAAGGCATATCAAGAAAAGAGAACAACTGCCTTCCTGAATAATTATCATTCATTCTGGAAATGTCGGGTAAATGACATTCACATACACTCTACTGTGTAAAACAGGACCATCTTAGATTTAAAACTTAATATTGTGGCAAGAACCACTTAAAAATACCAGCACACTTAGTCTGCTCAGAGACAAGCTACTGCACAGCACTGATAGTCCAGGATATTGAAATTATACTGGGTACTGGCACTTTGCCAATACAATAATTGTGTCAGTTGCCACACAACCACACATATATTTTATGTGTTGTATGTAGCCAATTGGATGGGTGGTTATATTAGTCTCACAGGCAAAACACTTAAAAATAAAGAAGATGCACTGCCTGCATTTCTCTGAATCCTGCCTGAGGGGCAGAACAAGGAGCGGCGCACAGGCAAGTCTTTCTCAGCTCTCACTCTCAAGCTCATTGACACTAATCAAGGAAGGGCACCAAGAAGATAGATGATGAAAACTGTTCCCGGGCTCTTTCAAGCTGATTTGGTTCAGAAACCACTTTAAAGGATGTGGTGAGGTGCATATCTCTTGGGTTTACGTCTGTGGAGCTGCATCTGTGAGGACTCTCTCTCCTCCTCACCTTCCCTAAACACTCTTTCCTGGGCTGGCTGGCGCATGCTGGAACCTGACTGCATGGCTTTTCACACGTGAATCTTTTACAGAAAAGACATAATAATACCTTCTTTTATTTTTTTTCCTACATACCAGCTTAAGAATATTCTAACCAGCTTTACATACAGCATCCAAAATATAGAGCCAGCCAATCAGAGCAAATAATCTAAAACTTGTAGTACTAGTCTTTTAAAAGGGAATTCCCATCCATTACAACTAATGGATGGGAACTACAATCTTTTGACAGCTCAGTGGGCTGTATCTGGGTCAACTCCATAAAGTTCAAGTTGTCTGCAGAAATCTCCTTACTCACATCTATATTCTACATTTGGAACAAAAAGCCAAATATGAATCTGAATATGTTAGGCTTCAGGACACACAAGTCAGACTAACTGCCCGCTGCAGCTTCACTCTGTCTGTGGGGGTCTGTGTTGCCCACACTCTTTGGATTTTCATAGTGTCTCAAAGACCTGGAGGCTTGAGGGTTGCTACTATTTCAAATTCAGCTGGAGCCTGATATAGCTCTGCAGTTAAATGCTAAGCATTTTTGTCAGTCTATGGGAAGGGTGGGTCTGAGAATATTGACAGAGATAAGAAAGGATAAATTGAGATTCATTTATAGACTTCTATTTTAATAAAAGGCTGTAACGATTCTGTATTTCACCTTGTTTACATTAGTTCATTTCTAGGACATGGAGAGTAAAAAGTAAGGCCTGAGAGCACAGGATCATGCTCCACCTTCAGCTGCTGACAGTTTTGCCTGAGCAAGAACAGCACGGCGTGTGTGTGTGGTGCACAGTAACAACAGATACTTCTGTGAGAGCTGGTCAGATTTCTGCATACATAGACATTAACTAGAATTATACAAGCAGGGTGTTTAATTGTCACTTTGCTGCATGGTAACAGCTGATACTGCTCAGACCTTTCCCTCTTCTTTTTGGAAATTTCCCTCGAGTGCACAGTTTCTCATGCACTGGCCAAATACGGCTTAACTGTGTCTTAACTCTGGTGTGGGTTGGTGACAATAATATTCAGGATATAAATATCCTAATTCTGGCTTAACCTTGGGCCACCAGACTGCATGACAAATATGCAGAGGACCAAATATGTGCTTGGAGGACTATAACTTATAGCTGCCACAGTTGACAGGCATTCCTGTTCAAAAGGCCTCTGAGGATTCACACAGAGCCAATGCACCAGCCTCTGAAATCTTGCTGGCAAGGACGTGTTCCGTTTTAGGACCTCTGATCTTTCTCAGGGCAGTTACATATCTGTCTTTTTTTTCTCCCCCAGTACTTGCCCTTATTATTGCGTATTAGTTATAACTGTCAATATTGGTAGCCCTTTAAAATTCACCTATGATTTGCGGCAGAACAGAGAAGTTTTGCACAGGATTAATGACTTGAAAACTGTTAATCAATCTCATTAATCATTATCTGGAAAGCAACTCTAATCTCACTGGTTGATTCCAGAATAAAAGAGAAATCATACCTTGCTTCTTAGTTAGGAAGCTAGATATAACTACTGAGGAAATTACTACATAAATATCTAAAGTTTCGTCTGAGAAGAAATACCAGAAGCACCTAGATTTCTATGAGGGATCCAAAAGTGTCAGAACAGGATTTAGAACCTGCATGACACATTTTAAATGACACATTTTAGGCCATTGAACAAGTATCTCACTCTCACTACATTTGCAACTAACAAACTGTAGCAAGGAGGAACATCCTGTGAATGCTGGAGAGCAGGAACTGTTTTAGCTCTAGGAAAAGCAGCAGCTGAGATGCACTGTGTGAATATGGCCAACATATGCAACCCAAACATTACAAATCAGACAAAGCATAATTGGTGCTTAAGAAATGGCACACATGCAGACTCTTCACAAGTACTTCTCTAATTCTGGAAACCCCTCAAGGACTTGCACAAAAAGCACAGACTGAATGATTAATAGGGAAAACTCATCTGTCAGTAGATTTATTTGCAAACATGCTTCATTGTTTTCTGTCTTACAAATCTACACATTACTTCATCCCAATAATATCATTATAAGGGAGCATGGTATTGACCAAGGTTAAATAGACTCATTTTATTTCAATCTATAAACTGAAGCCAATCAACATGCCTTGATATCACTGCTTTAAATTCTCAATAGGACTGAATAATAGAGAAGAGGTAAATCAAAGCTAACTACTTTAGCTCCAGCCAGTCTGTCTCCACTCAAAGCATCCATTCAGCTGGGAAGCACATCAAAATTTATAGCATAGACATTTACTGTGAAAGGCTTTAACACTACAAGGAATCCTATACTTGTGCCTTGAAAGCCAATAATATGACACAGAGCCTATATTTGCACTGTCCTACAGGAGTGCTCAGTGGCTAACCGCAACAACAAACAAAAGCATTTATTAGCCTGTGAATCTTATTTCATCTCTCTATACTGACACTGAATTTGTTTTCTTTTAAATTGAAAACAACAAAAGATTAGAAATGGTAAAATCTCCAGCCTTTTTCTTCTACTTCCAACTGGGAGTCCAGAATCACAGAATACTGATACAATTCTCCATGAAAAAGCTGGGCAACATAGACCTGTGTTCCAGCATTACAACAGAATATAAAAAAATCTTGCACAGGAAATACAGAGCAAATCTATTTTCCTAGACAGTGAAACTAACATTCCTTCAGGTTCATGAAAAGAAAAAAGATTGTACACTTTTATATTGCTGGCAACTTCAACAACTTCATGCCTTAATTCTAAATATTACCAGTGATGATATGAAAGAGAGAAGCATCTGAATTACCCTCTTCCTGTGAAACAATAATCACCTTCTTTGGACAAACTCTCATAGCTTTTAAGAAAGAACCTTGAGTGGATGAGGGATAGCAGAAGTATATCCTTGCTTTCTCTTTCGACCATAAGTTTAATTTCATTGCACATTCCTCATGAGAAATATACATGGCTAAAGCAATGCCTAGGATATATATGCTATGCTGTATTTCCCTTTATGTTTGGAGAAATGGAAATCAGGTTAATTAGTCCCACACTATTTTTCTTCCACATTGGAGTCCAGTCAGATGTAGAAGGTAGTTGCACAGCTGTTGGAGTGAGTGCCCTTTGCAACATTTGTGTTGCTTACATTCTGACAAAGCCTGAATGTTAGTAAAAGAGATTACTCTTTGCCTCATGAATGTAACAAGGTACTATTTGGCAAACAGGAAGGATATGAGATAGGCTGACCTCAAAAGGCTCTTGGTTTCATTGGTGATCTATGATTTCTTTTTACTTTGAAAAAGAAGGATTTCTTTTAGATCTACGACCTTCAGACTGCCCTTCTAACATTCTTTACACCCAGAGAGGATCTACAGCCATCGCAATTGTGATCTACATTTTGCACAACAGTGAAATGTGTTGCCTCTTGAAGAATATCAATAGCTTAAGATTGCAACCCAGAAGCAAAGAAGGATCTTTGTTGGCACTCTCTTATATCACTGAGTAATAATTGTATTAGATGTGTCAAGTCAGAATACCAACCTACCGGAGGGATGCTCAAACAACAGGGACTTTCCCAGATGCTCAGTGGGCATACAAACAGAAAAACAACCTTGTGTTAATGTAGCAGAAACCTTCATACATTCATGAGTAATCAGCTCACAGCATGTTATCATATGGATTGTATTCTTTCAGCATAGACAACTATGATAGTTTTCAAATGTTTCTGTTATCCTAGCAAAAATAGGATAATGTGATTGATTATGCAATGTATTTAGTGGAGGGGCTTCTAGCTGTAATTACATTTACTTAGTATTTCACTTGCTTTGTTTCTTTATTTAAAGATTCAGTATCTAGATCTACTCTTCTGTGTTTTGTTAGGTTGGGGTTTTTTTAGCTAATTTTGTAATAATATTTACTTCTTTCCTCTTCCTATCCAGAAAAGTTCAGAGGTTCTATCTCTCCTTACCTTCTGCTCTCTGAGTTTGCTTAAGAAGAACTAGGAAAAGAAGTTGTGCTTACAATTTTAAAAATGTAGTAGCTGGTCATGGATAGAAAGTTTAAGTTTGATAAACTATCATAGCATACTTTCAAAAAGCAACTTCGCTTCCTAGCCTACATTAACTTGAGTAACTCAATCTTTTCCCCATTCTGGTGCTAATTGCTTGCCAATGGCTATGCATTCACCTTTAAAGAAGAAGGTTTTAAATCTGACATGACTAAGGCATATTAAGGAAAAAACAAAGTGAAAAGTAGAAACAAAGTACCATAAGGGACGGTATGTGAAGTCAAGCGTGGTCTGTATTACTAACCCTGCCAAGTTTATCTTCTAATATAACTCCACTTTGTTGCTAAAGCAAGTGAGCGGAGGAGAGTTGGCCATTCCATTATAAAACTGCTAGAGCTGACAAAATTCAGAATTTCCTTTCTATTAGGTATTACATAATTGGAAAAGAAAGATATTCCATGTTGTTCCAAAAATCTCCAGAAATTTCAAAGCTTCTCTGGAAAGCGGAAATTCTCACCACATTTCTTTATGAAATCATAACAAGTATTTCATTTCAGATATTTCAAATCAAACTTCTACCAACAACAGAAGCAACCACAGCCCTGAGGTGCCATATTTAACAAATCTGAAAACCCCCGGACTGCTGATCTTGAGGACAGAACACAGGATGGGAGCTTCAAGGGGTGCCAACCTATTAAAACCTTTGTTATGAACCAGAGGCTGCATTATAGGTGGGTGACCAAACATACAGTTGAGCAAATTAGCAAACTTGTGATAGAAATATGTCTGGCAGGCAACTTTTGCAAGTCTCTTTGTAGGAAAAGTTCCCAGTCTTCCCAAATTCTCAGATCAGTATTTTCCTGTGAGCTGATCTCATGGTATTTATTTCACATTTTTTAATAGAAAAAGAAGATCAATTTGGAAATTTCTGAGCAGTTCTAGTAAAATCAGTTACATAAAATCAGGTATTATTCCCATTTCTTTTTATCTGAGATTCCCTTGATTTTCTTTTGGATGAATCAGTTTTCACTGTAGACAACCTTTTAGATGGTTTTACTTCTCACATTCCTTAGCTCACAGCTCCTATTGAGCTTGAGTTCCAAGTCAGGTCCTTCATATCGCATCCATTTGCTTGGTCTTTACCAACCAATGCTTTTTCTCTTGCTCATCTTCCAAACTAATTCTGCTGCTTCTTGAAAATACTAAGCTCCCTTCCTGTGATGAAGAAGGCTTTGATATTCTCTAGGAAAGGAACCATCACCTCACAGGTGTATGTTAGAGCAGCTAGTTTTACATACAAAGTTTACGTACATTGTTCAAACAATGCTAAAAAAAATATTCAAAGATGGCTAATTAGGTAAAACACAGCTCTCAGCTGAGTACTGTGCACAGTGCTATGTAGGACCATGCTCTGAACAGACTAGCATCACTAAAAGGCCGAGGCCCCCTTCGAGCCCTGATAAACTATTTCTGGTTATCAACAGGTTGTCAGCAACTGATGATGGCGGGTGCTGTCTTTCCATATTAATGCAGCTTTTCTAGTAATCGTTGCCTTATATCAGCCACCTTACCACATTTGAGTCAAATTTCCTACCTACCTCCCAACACACCTCATACTGAATACACGTGAAATACCAATCACAGGTTGCTGTCAGATAAGCAGTTTTTCACATGACCCATATTTTGAGATGAAAATTTTACCTCATTCTTGTTGAAACTCCTTTCTACTCTGAAATGTATTTAAGGCCAGATGTGCACACCTCCTATCATTTGTGATGGATGGTATGACAAATGCTCACTGCCTCTGAGAGGCAGTAAGATTTGCTCAAACATGTGCTTCCTCAGAGGGCGCACCACATACGCCACTTCTGTTTTCTGACAATACTAACTGGAGGTATTTTCAAGACTATGTGTTATTCTAGAGATTGTACTTTCCCTCACAAAATGTGCCAGCCTTCAGTCTCTGTGAAGGAAGCTGTCTGGCCATATTCATAACATGTATACATCAGAGCTTAGACACCTGCAACTCAGATACTTAAGGTTTTTGGATAATCCCCTAATGAATCTCATTCCATAGGGTAAAGCTGAGCTGCATTTAGTCTAACTTCCATATGCTGTCTGACAATACTACTTCAAGAGAAACTCTTCTCACATGTCTTAGATCAATGTTTGAGAAGCAGCTCCACAGGAATCCATAAGATCAGAAGAATAATTTGGTGTCACCTTGAGAGCTGTTAAGCACAAAAGATGACCAAAATAGATACAGCTCTCTTCCAGCACATGATGGTTACCATATGTGATATAGGAAGTATATTATAATATTCTACGACAATGTTTAATGCAGCACAAGCAACAGGAACCTTTCCCTCCAGTATATTATTACAACTCATTAACTAATTTCTCAGCTGCTTTTGCAACCTTTGCATGTTCTCACTCCATGAATAATTAAACTCTTGTCTTTAAGAGCACAGATACTAATTAAAAGTGAATCTATAGTTCATTTGCTGAAAGTATTTGCTGTTGGTGCTGTTTTTAATGCTGTTATCTAATAATAGGATTTCAAATATGCTACAGGGTTGATGAGTTAACTACATGTGGCAAGGTCTATTGCTGGGGCATGACCAGGGTGAAAGGTCTTAGGGCTACAGGCTGGAGCGGCAAAGGTGAATTGGCAAAGGTCACGGTCACCTGGGGCTCATTAGCCTCCGAGGAAGCAGCCAGCAGCAGCAGAAAAGGAGAGAAAGGGGAAGGCAGCTCCCAGTGAAATTCAAAGGGTAGGGTTTGATCTTACATTGCAATAAAGGGTTTCTACAGATTTTTTTTGTTGTTGTTTCATACTATTCCTTGATGCAAAGCATGTTTAAACAGTGTTCTTATGTTACTGTGGCTTTCTAAGAACTCAGTGGCAAAGAACACAGAGAACTGGTTTTCCATATGGACAGGAGAATACATGGGAAGTTGCAGGTTTTTGAGCATTACCCTGCAGTGTTACTCTTTCCAAATTGGATGGAAGAGAATACAAAGATATTTATAGGTACAATTAAACAGATAGGAGAGGCAGCATATAGCAATCATATCTTCAACACTAGTTCATTACAGAGGCGATTCTGTGGCACTTCAAAGAAGCAAACTGTTTATTTTCCCCAAAGACTGAAGGTGCTAGTGGACTGGTAACTAGTTTTGGCATGTAGGGTGAGTTCTGGGGGTAAGTTCTTAAGAGGAGAATGGATGAAGACATTACCTAAGAAGAGCAGACGAAGGAACCTGTGTTCTGCCTGAGCCATAGGTAAGGCAATCAAAGATCAGAGATCATAATTCCCCAACACAATTTGATTAATCAGCCACAACTTGCTTTTAGCTAATGTGTAGCACAGGTCTGCAGCAAGTTACATCATGCTATCGTTGCAAGCAGCAGCCTGATAAACTCCTTAGCATGATGGTTGTATTACATCCATCATCTCAGCAGACTGTTTCAGCTGGCTTTGTACTTGGCTGGAGGAAAGGCATGTCATGTTTGTCATTCAACCACGTCACGCCACCAAGTAAATTACAAGGGAACACTTCCTTTGATAAATGCCAGAGGCGGGCATCTACCAGGAGCACAGCATAACTCCTACCTGAGGGATGTTCTAAGAACTGGAAGAGAGAAGGAAAGGAGTTGTCCCCATCAAAGTCTGTGTCTTGCCTTGATAGGGGATTAAAACAGGGCTGAGAGGCATGAACTGGAAATTGTTTCCAACTGTATCAGTACAGATACAGCTGTAGAAAATATCTGGAACTTTTCCTGTAAAATGTATTATAATATTGTTGGGACCATGATTTTACTGCAGCTCTGCCTGGGATAATTACAGCAGAACTAGTGTGTAACCTCCTTATGAAAGATAAAACATCTTACATATACAGCCTGCACCCACCTCCACACAGATAGATCCTTCTTACTCACCCCTTTTGGAACTTAGGCTGCGTTTCTGGCTTTAAATTTAATGTTGCTAAACAAAGCTTCAGTGGCCTCCTCAAGTCCTCAGCAAGAGCTTTTGCAGACACATGAAACCAGATTAGAGCCTATTTGCACAGCAAGCTGGGGGATGTAGATGAAAGATGAAAATTAAAAACCAAACATTTTTATTATCTTGCTGGGTGACTAGAAGGGACTGTGAATTGCCTGACACCCTGCCATCAGCCTCAGCCTATGGCAGAGACAATATAGGTGTCTATCTGCATGCTGTGATCCTGAACAGAAAGTAGTACAGAAAGACTCATATAGTTTATCTGAAACTAAAAATGAAATACAAGGTTTAGTCAGGTGAGCAAACCTGATCTCTGTGTCTGATTTCAAAGACATTAAGGGCTTCTTATTTAAGGATCAGATTGTCTGGGGAACTAATTAGTCCCCCTTATAAGACAGACCAAGAGAAATATACTCAATCTTACAGGAAGCTTTTAAGGAACAAGGACAGCTGAGGAAAAGGATCAAGGAATAACTTGGTGTGGAACAAGAGCAAAGGTAAGCAGGGGAAGAAGGATGATCCAGAGGGTAAGTGGATGCCCAAGGAAGCAGGAGGAAACACAGAAAGCAGGATGGAACTGTATGCAGGGGTGCACAGAGTTTGGGGAAAAAAATCACCTTGCCCTATGGCACAGCTAACACATGAGGAAAAAAGCAGCAGCCTCTGCAAGGTCTGTCAGCCATTAACTGCTGTATTTGTGATTATAATACCTAGTCAACGACCCACTTGATTGCAGCTGGATTGGGAAACCAGCTACCATTGCTGCCAGCTGAGATAAGCAGCAGTATTCGTGTGGAGACGTGTGGCTGAGTACTGGTGAGGTGTGTTCCGAGCCCAGTGGGCAACAGCTGGCTGTTGATAGGAAACCCACAAAATGAGAAGTGTAGCTGCTCAGATATCATCATGGCTGGCACACAGGGAGTTCCCTTCTGTGCAGCATAAGCCACGATCACAGCAGAACATCAAAACATCTCGGGGAGGAGGGTAGCGCTTTAGGCTCTGTGCAGTATGCTGTCAAATAGCAAACTGCAGTCTAAGAGGAATGATTAAATCCAGAATTGCCTTAGCTTTGGAGGATACACCTAAGGCTAGTTCCAGTTGGAGTTCCAGCTCTCTGTTGAGGTTTTCATCCTCATCCAAGTACCTGATGAAGGAACTTAGTGTAATTCATATACTTGAATTACATGGAGACTGATTCCTAGGTTTTTAAGTCCCATCTCATGTTTTCTGCTTAACTGCACTACATGTAATTAGCATTATTAGTTTAATAGCAGTAAGGAAAATTCCAGGTAAAGTAAGGTGCTGAACTTAATAAAATCACTGGCCTGAGCGTGGAAGACAGTTGTGAGTTCAGGGCAAAAGCACTAACTGCAGTATCAAATGTTTTTTACAGTCTGCTTTGCAAATACTGTTGGGTACACTGGCAGCTTGGAAAGCCTTATCCCACAGCAGGCTTCTGCTCAACCACATGGATCTGTCACAGCGACATGGGTCGCTGAAGTAACTGATAGCAGTACCAAGTTAGCATTTGTACACATACAGGATGACAAGATGTAATGATGCACACTCCACCAGTGTTTATCAAAAGTGCCTGCTGACGTTAAAGAAATAGCAATATACCTTTCCTTTTCAGGTCTGGGGCTTGTTTAAGGGGTACTTTATGATTTAGTTGAAAGTTCAGGATTAGGGCACAGTTTTTACTTCCCAAATTGTGTCCTTAGTTGAGTAGTGGAATTAACATTATGCAATATAGAATAGATTGGAGAACTTGAGTCATTCTTCAAAGCAAACTTTATTGTACTTGCAATTAACTGCTGGCAAAATCCCGCCCTCTTCACAGGGACTGCATAAAAAGAAAGCATTAGAAAAAATATAAGTCTTTTTGCATTAACAGCAGATGACTGAGGGAGAGAGAAATTTTTAGGAATGTTAATAATTTATGTATGACATGAGGTGAGGAAGAACATTTCGTATTGCATTGGTTTCTGTCTGAACAATTCTCACGTTGTCATCCTGCTCCCTACTAAAATGAATGCTAAGCATTTCTAATGGCCAATAACCTTCATTGCATTGTTCAAAGCATTTTTGAAATTCAGTTTTTACTTACATCAAGAAGTGATGTTGTATTTTTTCCCCCTAAAAATCCCAATGGTTTTAACCACGAGAACACCCCAAATCCTATTTAACTACTGTTCCTACAAAGAAAACAAAGTTAAGGAATGTATGTTGCTGATTAATTGTATTAATAAGTCACCAAGAAATTATAACACGATGACTGGCTGATGTGATGCATTTCTGCAATTCTGTGTTAAGAACTACAGGGAGGAGACAAGGAATGCTGAGAAGCTGACAGTCCTGGGTTACTAAATGTTTCTTAACTTCTTCAACATAAATAAAAATGACTAAAATATTTGGAAGTAGGACTAGAAAGAGCTGTGTTGGCTTAGAAGTATGATAAGCAAATTGTATTTTGTTGCTGGTCTTATTTTATAATTGAAAATCAATTTAAAATGCCATAGCATGAAAAACAAAGCATTTGAAAATTTCAAGTATACATTCTATTAGCTAGCTTTGGAAAGTTTCTTGACAAGAATTTGGGTAAATCACATTTGCCAAAATATACTTTTAATATATTTTTAATAGATAGTGAGAAAAGCAGGTGAAAGTAATACAAATAGGAAACTTGAAACTAGGTCTTTTTTGGTATGTGATTGTGCTTTGAAAACTTAAGATCCTATTATTGTTTAGGCAATAAGCAACTTTGGTAGGTGGTTGTAGCGGAAGATCTAAACGTGTTTTAAAGTACTTTGGCTTTGAGTATTAAAAAAAAAAACCACCTCACTTCAGCTCAAGCCACTTACAGCAGAACTCCTCCGAAGCATGTAGAAAGGCTAATGTCTGCATGTAATGGCAGTCTTTAAAAGCAAACTAGCTAACGACCTTAAGCAAGGACCTCAAAGGTATTTTGATGCTTAACTAGCATTGCCTCTGTCCAGGGACAAAGATGTTGATGTGGATATTGCCTGTGTCAGCAAAGTAATTTGTAAGTCATGCTGCTAGATGGATTCAATTATCTCCACACAGGTTACAAAAGGTGTCTCTTTTTATTTCGATCAGGGGAAAGAAGATGTGCAAATACTGAAGTCAGCTATACTAAGGATGGAAGCTTAAATAACCTACTCGTCATAGGCTTTGTGCTTTAGTTACATATGCAGTTTGCGGCAACTCCCAGTTTAGATGATTTAGGCCTAGATACCCAGAGCTGTAAGTACATCATGCTGATAAAGGTGACAGGAATTTATGTAAGTATCTGCAATCCGGGATTTCTGTCACGATGTATAGATTCATCCACTTAGCCTTGTAGGTCCTGTAGACTCAATTCCCAATGAGTTGTTCATGGCAGCTGAACTTGACATAGCTGTTCTTTAATTATCTATGGACAGGCAGGAAGAGCAAGCTAATTTTGGATATTACCTCAGAACTGACTAAGCCAGGGATTCAAGCCATTCATTGTTACTCATTCAGTTGGGAAAGTTAAATATGATACAAAGTGTGCTAGATGGTGTCTAGTTGTACTCTCTCCAACAGCAATGGGATAGTTGCCAGTGACTTCAGTGGGTGGGGACTCGATCTTGAATCTTCATTCTCCAGCTCCAGTTTCTTCAGTTGCATTTATGAAGTCTACCTACAAATGAAGAAGACAAGTTCCTGTTGACTAGTCCTTTTTCCAAATAATGGAATTATATACTTTCTATTTACTGTTCCAATTAATTTGGGAAGATAAATGTATTGTGCCTTGCAGATAATGGGAGTTGTCTTGCTTTTACAAATGGGGTTTCAGGCATTGGAAACATCTCAAACTACAAAGAGATATTTGTTGTAGAACAGCTTAACCATTCTGGAAGCAATTGCTTCTGACAGCTGCTGGTACACAGGGCAACTACACTGCTACAAAAAGCATCACAGTTGGGAGACCCAGTGCTTGGTATTGCTAAGGGAACTTCTCACCTTTTGCATCAATTTGCTATTGTGTAGTGATATCAGTAAGAGCTCAGTGATGGAAGACCTTTTAAAAGCTTAGACAGATTGACTTTCAAAAATTGCTCCAGCTAAGGTAGAAATCAATTTATAAAATGATGTGAAAGAAGTTCTGCTTTTGGAGCTTGCTGTTCACTGATGCAAACACTTCCAAGTAGTCTGATCTAGAAAAAAAAAAAGGAGATATGTCAAGAGGAGGCCACTTTTGTGCCTTCTGGCTTTTAGGGGACATAGGACAAAAATTATTACTGGTACAGTGGCTATTACAGAAGATGTGAAATTTCCTCTCTGATTTATGACCTGTAAAAACATGCCAATTAAATGAAAGCATTCATTTGGAGTTCATTGTATTTCTGCAGTTTTCTACTGTAACAACTGGGTTTCATGTTAAGCATCCTATTTTCTACTTAGGAAAAAAAAGTACAAATTATAATGAAGGGTAGCGATAATAATGAAATTAATACAATGATAAAAGCGACCCTTTGGGATTTAAGAATTCACTCCACAAGAAATTCCACATGTTTTGTCTTATTTCATTCTACAGTTTTTTCCCACCCCTCCTGATGAGCTGTGCTTCTGGTCTCTGGACAGCAGATTTTTATTGGGGATGTTTCCAAACTCAATTAGAGAATCAGCACGTAAAAAAACATATTCTAGTTGGTTGGTTAGTACATCTTGTCGTGTCACATGCTTTTTCAGTAGATAGAACTCCATAAACTTAGTTACCCTGTTTCAGAAAGGAACAGGTAATAGTCCATTTTGCTTTGAAATTCTAATTGTACATTAATTTTATTTTTTTAGTACCAGTAAAGCATAGACATTTTTCAAACAAACTTTTTAAATAGGAGTAGCTTTTTTTTTTATGAGTACAAAGTTTTAGTAGCAGGGAGACTATAGGGGTGTCTTCTGTGAAAAGCTGTTAGAAGCTTCTCCTATGTCTGACAGAGCCAATGCCAGCCGGCTCTAAGACAGACCCAACACTGGCCAAGGCCAAGCCCATCAGTGACAGTGATAGTGCCTCTGAGATAACACATTTAAGAAGGGAAGGAGGCCGGGGGAACAAACCTGCACAGTAACTGCAGCCATCAGAAGAGAGGAGTGAGAATAAGTGTGTCCTGGTTCCAGCTAGGATAGAGTTCATTATCACCTGAGCTGGGAAGGGAAGTGGAGCTGGTGGCATCTGTGGCTGGGGGACACAGCTGGGATAGTTCACTTATTAGCCAACAGCTGGGATAGTTTACCCAAATTAGCCAAAGGGCTATTCCATACCATGTAATGTCATGCTCAGTATATAAGTGAGGAGAGTGCCAAAGGGCAGGTTTTTGCTACTTGGGAGGGAGCTGGGTACCAGGATCCATTGTGAGCTATTGTACTGTAAATTATGTGCCTAAGTATATTCTTATGTGCCTAAGTATATTCTTAGTTTTTGTTTTCTATCTCTGTTTTATTTTACTCTGCTGTTATCTTAAACTGTTTTTATCTCAACCCATGAGTTTTGCTGCCTTTTCTGTCCCAATTCTCCCACCCATCCCACTAAAGGGGTGGGGGGTGGGGTGGGAGGCAGGTTGGAGTGAGCGACTATGTGGTATTTTAGCTGCTGAATGTGCCTAAACCATAGAAATGTGGGAGAAACAACTCTGCAGACACCAAGGCCAGTGAAGAAGGAGGGGGAAGAGGTGCTCCAGGTGCTGGAGCAGAGATTCCCCTGCAGCCCATGGTGCAGTCCATGGTGAGGCCGGCTGTGCCCCTGCAGCCCATGGAGGCCCACAGAGGAGCAGAGGTTCACCAGCAGCCCATGGAGGACCCCATGCCAGAGCAGACAGATGCCTGAAGAAGCCCATGTTGGAGCAGGCTCCTGGCAGGACCTGTGGACAGAGCCCTATGGACAGAGGAGCCCATGCTGGAGCAGCTTTGCTGGCAGGGCTTGTGATCCTGTGGGGGATCCACACTGTAGCAATCTGTTCCTGAAGGGCTGCACCCCACGGAAAGGACCCATGCTGGAGAAGTTCTTTAAGAACTGCTGCCTGTGGGAAGGACTCATGTTGGAGAAGTTCATGGAGGACTTTCTTCTTTGGGAGGGACCCCACACTGGAGTAGGAGAAAAGCATGAGGAGTGCTCCCCCTGAGGAGGCAGGAGTGGCAGAGACAACATGTGGTAAACTGTCCGTAGCCCCCATTCCTTGTCCTTGGTGCCACTGGCAGGGAGGAGGTAAAGAATTCAGGAGTGAAGTTGAACCCAGGAAGAAGGGAGGAGTGGGAGGAGAGTGTTTTAAGATTTAATTTTTATTTCTTATTACTCTACTCTGATTTGATTGGTAACAAATTAAATTAATTTTTCCCCAAGTTGAGTCTGTTTTTGCCTGTGACAGCAACTGTTGAATGATCGCTCCCTGTTCTTATCTTGACCCACAAGCCTTTCATTATATTTCCTCTCCCCTGTCAAGCAAAGCAGGGGAGTGATAGAGTGGCTTTGGTGGGCATCTGGTGTCCAGCCAGGGTCAACTCACTACAAGCATCTATTTAAACCTATTGAAGCCCCGTTCTTACACCTGACAAGCTCAATGGATTCACGCATTCTACATATCCTCAAAGCTGAACATATTTTGTGGCAGCCTTCTGCTACAGACTGAAAATGGAAACTCTTGGTGATAGGATCAAAGCCAGAGGGAAAAAAGTCTTGAGAGAGAAAGAAACTACTTATGAAACAGTAGCAAATCTGAGGCAGTCAGCAGTAGACTGAGCTGTGCAGTGCCCTGCAGTGGGAGCTGAGACTTGGCATCCTTCCATTGCTGTGGAAACTTAAGGAAGGCCGTATGTTCTTTGAAGGTGAAACAAGGCGCATTGAACAATTCAGATTAGAGCAAACATCTGCTTCTAATAAAAATCCATCCTCTGTGCCCAAAGTCTGAGTGAACAGGCATGGGATTTACATCCTCCTGTACACCCTGAAACCTTCCTAGCATGCAACCTACACAGTGGGGCACGTGTACGGCTCACCACCATCCCATATCCAGGGGCTTCCTTCTGCTCTGCAACAGGATCACAAAGACCTGATACAGTAGAATCTATGATCATGTTTATAAAAGCATATCAAATTGAGTCGACTGGTCATTTGAGATTTCTGACTCAAAACAGCCGACAAACTAAAACAGACAAAAAAAAATCCCCAGCCTTGGCACAAATTTAGGGAAAAATTGGCCTCTATTAGAAAAAGAGATGCTTTATATTTGTCCAGTCTACAGTGCATTAAAAAAATCTGCTTATTGCTTGGTGATTCTTATATCTGCAGTTTGATCTCTCTTTTTTTTTTTTTTTTCCATTTACAAAGCCATAAACTGGCTTATAAGGTTGAAGTAGTTGTGGGACAGCAATTAGGAAATGAAGAATATAGCAGTTCCTAAATGACAGTTCCTGTTCCACCATTGGAAGATCTGCATAGATTTAAGTGAATATGCTTGACTGGGATTGGATATGTGAATTTCTTTCAGTTTTTTACTGAAATACTTTTAAAAGTGGACATAGCACAGTGAAAGTAACATATTACTCTTTTCCCACTAGAAAGCTTGGAAAAATCTTTGGGAAAAGTGGAAGTGTACTGTAGGCATTTTCTTACCGACGGGGCTCCAGGAGCATCTGCCAACGAGATTCCAACTGGTGTTTGCTAAAATGCAGAGCAACGCATGCTGTGAACAGAGAATGTTTTACACTAGTGGCTTATTCATGCATTCTGGTGGTCGGATTAACTGTTTAAAGAAGGAAAAAGAGATACTAAGGGGTATATATCTGTGTTTGCCTACAGTTAGTGTTGGCAAATAACCTTCTAAGTACTTCAGTTAAGAGTATTTTAATTTATTTACAAACCTCACATACCCTGGAATTTTATTAGTCTGCATTCCACTCCCAGGAACAAGTTCCAAAGGGCTCCAGGAGTACAGAAACACATAAAGGAGACTGCTGCTTTAGGACTGACTATAGATGCTATTAATTCTTGCCACTGAATGAAGGGTGATATCCTCCAAGAGACAAAACAGTGTCAGGTACGAGAGAGCTGTTTGCTTTGCAATTAGAGGCAAAATGGATGAGAGAAAAGTGAAGGCCTATGCAATCATTAAAACTAGGGTCTCAATATGAGAGATGCAACTCTCAGAAGTCAACTAGTAAAAATGAATGCTAAAAATTTAGAAAATGGAATTTTTAGTCACTCTTAGTATGGAGTGAGATTGATCCCAGTAAGAATCTAAACCTTCAGGCTGTTTCCTCTCTCACCTCCATGCTGAAATCCACATAACAATTGAAGGACAAACCACAATGTTTTTCTTGTACCTTCAAGACATATTGGAAATATAGAAGAAAAAAAGAATTATCTACAGTCTCTCCTCTGCTACATTTCCATGCCTGCATTTCTCTCTGAGCCAATTGTAAAATTTCCATAACTGCATTTACTTTTCAGTATGGAGTCCAAGGAGTAGAACGGTAGAATACCTTACCTAATGAGGAAAAAATAACTGCTGCTAATTTTCCTCAGCTCAAACTTTCAGGCTACAGCACTTATTTTCTTTTTCATATTTGAAGAGTGGTGACAAGGATGTTGTAACTGCTGTTTGAAAGAACTACCTTTCTTCAGGAGCTATGTAACATTTATCTCAGAATGTCATTCTTCCACACCTTACTACAAATGCTTCGCTCTGGAACTGTCCTGAAGCCTTTAATGGCCACCTGTGAGTCAAATTTTGCTTTTCCATCATTCAGAGAAAACTATATAATCACTGGGAAGATGGCTCCAGAAATACAATTGATGAAAATGAGATAATAAAGGGATCTCAAGGGATTCTCTAGTCTAATGCTTTGCCTTGAAGCAGGAGAAAAATGCTTTTGTTGTTCATGTCAGATGTTTGTCTTCCAGGTTCAGTAAAATGCATGGTGGGATAAGACTTTAGAGACAATGGCAGCAAGACATGCTCTTCTGAGATGCTATCTAAGAACTGAATTACAGGATACACTCCACTACAAATTCCAGTCTTTGGAGATGGCTATGTAGTGAAATATGAAGCTCATGTCTTAATGCTAATTATCCTGCAGTGCTGCTTTGGTCCATTTCTTTCCCACTCCAAATTATTCATTACTAAAGATGAGGCCCAGGTTTTCCACTTCTTTGCAGTTTTCTGAGCAAATATTGTGTGATATTCACTGTACAGATGGCTGCAGAAATTGAAAGATAGAAAAAATAGGCCTTGAAGATTTAAGTTCAAAGGGGAAGAAAAAAGTGACAAGGCCGTTTTTTTCTGAATCTATTTGTGGGGAGAAGGACAGGAAGGAAATATTCATTTTATTCATTTCATCCCTTTCATTTAGAAGACAAACAGCTGTAATAGCCATTGCTACATCCAGCTTGATAGCAGCCTGCTTCATTGGTTGGCGTGTTACTACCCCTAGGAAAACTTTACTTACTGTCTACTATTTCAGGTCTCCTGGTCCTTCCTGGGCTCAGAAGAAGTATGTTTCCTTCAGTGTCTTCCACACCCTACACTGTTTAAGCCCTACAATTATAAAAAAACAATAAAATGCACCAAACTTTCTGAAACCTGTCTCTCTAGCATTGTCTTTTTAAAGTTAGCCACGAACACACAAAGATCTAAAACCAGTAAAAACAATTGTGTTGCCTTTAAGCAGAAAGCTAAGACTCATCTGAGTTGTGTTCCCACAGAATTAAAAAAAAAGTTGCACTCAATTCTTCTTCATGAATGACTGTATATGTTCTTAATTGTTTATACATGTGAATGCCAATGAACATGTTTATGGCTCACTAGCAAAATGCAGCAATATAACAGTCAGATAGCTCACCTCTTCCTACAAGGTTTACGTGTAATTAGAAAATCAAGTGTGTCATGCTAAGTCCCCCTTTGTCATATGACTGAACTGGCAGAGAACTTGCTAAGCTGTCTTTTTTTTTTGGAAATACAATACTTTCCATGAACCTTATTTCACCTGTGTTAATATTACGAGTGTCAAATAGCCAACAAATGAACTAAAAAGGGACACTTAACTAAGTACCTTAAAAAATACCAAGAACATTGAAGTGAGGCTGACAATAAATACCTATAAAAACTAAAAATTATATATTCTGCCTCCTCTTTTTCATCAAAATCAGAAAGAAGGCATGGAAAGAGTTGTGTTTAGACCAAGAAAAGGTTTGTGACATTTTCTATTGAAATATAAATAGTAAGTAAAATCAGTCATGCAGAAAGGGAATTTATTGCATGTTATGCATTTAAAGTGATACTATTTGAAGAACTGCTGCTACTCCCAGTAAGTAAGAGTGAAACCTTACTGCTTCTCTAAAACCCAGTGAAGCAGTGATAAGACTTTCAATGTGATATCTGATGCATGTCCAGCTAACACATTTGTAGTTGCACATCTATATATAACAGCCTGTTAGCAGTTTAACACTATTCTGAATTACTACAAGTCTCAGTGAAGTTGTTTATTTTCAGTCTATGACTGAATAATTGGTGTAGAAATAAATGGAACCAGTTTAGACTTGCTAAAAGCCTGGCCCAAAATTTCTTAGTCTTAGCTATTCTGGTAAGAAACCTATTCTCAGAAATAAGTAGACTGAAAAAAAAACACCTTACGTCACACAGGGACTATATTTAAACAGAAGCACAAATAAGGTAACTTCCCAGCCAAAGATGCATCATTAACAACAGATACAAAGACAAAGATTTCACAAAGATGTTTTTAAATTATCCAGTCTCCCTATACGGACCCAGCATATTTTCTTCCGGCCAATTTTTGTGCAGAGGTAAGTGGGTAATTATTGACAGCCCATGCCAATATTATTTTTTTTAATTGTCTTGCTTTCTGTAATGCAAAGCCTCACCAAATGGTACCTGATCTTTGGAAAGCCGTGTAATAAAAGCATACCAAGTGGATGAAAAAACTCTCTTCAAAAAAATACGTAGAAATAACTGTTTATCTCAGCAGCTTTATGTTGCTGGGAGTAGACAAACCCAGAGACCACCTCTTTAAAGGGACCTGTAACTTGCCTTTCTTTAAATAAAGGTAATTCACACCTTATCTGCCCATCTGTAGGATAATGCCCAAAGTGCATTGATGTGCAAATGATTTGCATGCACAAGTGATATCCAGGGACCCATTTGCACTTACATATGTAGAAGATGACATTTGAAAAACTGGCTCTTAGAATCATTCCTTCTGTGAATGCTATGCAGCCATCTGTACAAAAGTAGCAACCAAATACTTTGCCATCAGCAAAGTGTTAGCCTTTCAGATACGACTAGTTGAGAGTGGGTTTTTGTCCAAACTTCATTTCAACAGAAAACTGGTTTTTAGACCAATACAATTTTTCAACACAATGTTAAATAAGCTGTTGGTTTTCTCACCATTGCCAAACTTGATTGATGTGATAGATATTAAATATGTTCATGCCCTGGGACTGACTTCACTTTTCTCTGTAGTACTATGATCAGGGATTCTTGTGACACATCCTAGCAGCTCAGCAAGAGAAGTGTGATCTCTTGAGGGACTGCAGCTTATGAAAAGAAACATTACCTCAGAAAATACCACATCATTTTGGAGAAAAAAAAAAAAAATTAAGGTTCTGTTGCTTACCCCACTTCCAAAAGCATTTAAAAAAATACAACATAGAACGAAATTTCTCACCAGTCCATCCTGGTGAATCTGAAAATCTAAATTTGCCACATAATGGTGTATCATTCTCCCAGGTAAGAACTGTTCCAAGACAAAGGTCTTTTTCAGATAAAATTAGTGACAAATTGTCAAACATATTTCTTTGCATTAAGATCAATGTAAGGTCAGCTGCTCAAACCAGGTACAAATTGGTCAGCTCTCTATTTTCAATGAAGTATGCTGCCACTTGATGGATGGAGTGGATGGACAAAGTACGCAATGAGAGAGGAATGAAGGGCAGGACTTCGGACAGTGAGAACCACATACGGAATCCATGGGTCATGCACTATGCAAAATGCTCAGTATGCTAAATCTATCAGGGGCTACACTGTTGAGACTCTGCAGTATGCCCAGTTCCAGATATTAAATACACATGCTGCATGTTAGATTACATCTGACTCAAATAACCTAAACGCAGGTGATGGCCAATGGGAGAACCCATCAAAGAGTCATGAAAGCAAGAGTGTGGCAATTTTCCAAAATCTCCTGGAACAGCACACATGCCAGGACAGGTGTTCTCTGCCTCCACACACTACACCGGAGAAGTTAATTAGAAAAGTGAAAGAGTGACTTCTATTTGTCGTATTAATCTGTGAAAATACTCATTCCATGTTATCCTTCCTCAATATTTTATATAAGACTGAGATCATGTGTACACACATACACACAGATCAATAAGGTTGGGATTTTTTCAGTGAAGTATAATTAGTTTTATATTCTTTACATCTCCTGCTGGGGAAAAGAAAAACCCAAACATTTACACTTTATCTATATATTTAGGACAAATTTTGCTCTCATGCTCTCAGTTAAATAAATACTGGTATCTATTGAACCAAATGGAATTTTAACCATGAGTTGGAAAAAAAAAAATTACTCTTCCTAAGGAAACGTTGCTGTAACCAACACCTTTTAGAAAGAAACGTGGCATTAGACTTGCAAAAGGTCTCTGGAGAGTCAAGGTGCCCGACAACGTTGGTGCTCCCTTTAGGAGGAGATATTTGAAATTGAGATATTTTTCCCTTCCCCTTAATCCTTCACATCTTGCCTTATTCTTTACAAGAACAGTTAATGCAGGAACAAAGCAATCACACTCTGATAATGCTTTACTCTCCCATCCTACTTTCATAATGTTTTATACACATTTTCTAATACAGTGAATTATTGCACAGAATGCAAGACAATGACAAATTAGGATCTAGAAACCAGTGAACTTGGGATTTTCTCTTGTATGTGTTTGAAAAATGCATTGAGGCACCCAGTCCTCAAATAGCAGCTGAAACCAGTCAGCAGTGCTTCATTTTTGCTACCAGAAACATTTCTAAGCCAGGTTTTAGTGAAAGAGGACACCAGGTTGGTGACAGCTTTTAAGGAGTATATGTTTAAAATCATTCCGCCCTCTCCGGGCTGACATCCATTTCCATAGAAACAGGGGAGGAAATGGACCATTAGCATCTATGAGTCAATTTAAGCTACTACCAGTCAATTTCTATTACTCACAAAAGAGCTTGAATTAGTGAAAATGGGAATTTTTAAATGACCCTTAAAAAAAACCTTTTAATGTATTTTTCTGCACTTGCCAGGCTGGGTCTCTGTGGAACACAGTCACAAAGGCACTCAGAGACAGCAGGAAGCAGAGGAGAAGGATGAGAACTCCATATTACATGCAATTGCTGGAAGTAAAAAGCCCCAAAATTAAAATGCTAATATAAAATTGCATAAACTGGTTTTTTAAACAGTGGCTTTTTAACATCTTTGTTTGAAAAACAGATTCTCAAGTCCCTTTAACAACTGCAACTGTCCTCTTCAGGAATTCACTTTCCTTGGAAAGGTACAATTACAGGAGAGAAGCAGCTATCTAGGTCACAGGTATATCTACTTATTAATCACATATACTGTGATATGTTGTTTTACCAGTGCAGTATACCCCCAAAGACATGAAAAAAGGAATTCCAAAGTATCTTTTGCTATGTAATTGCAGAATGCTGAGCTGTAAGAACGCTAGACTTGAGGTCTCTTGAGATTATGGTTAAGCAGCATGGTACAGATACTGAACCTCACATTTCTTTTATTGTGGTGAAGCTCCATTGCTATTAGTGACATTACTCCTGCTTTCTAAGCTTGAGAAGCTTCCTTTGTGGGAAATCAGGGCAATCAAAACCAGTTTTGCAGTGGCTGCTTTCAAGCCTAAGTGTGCATGTGTTGTGCTTTATTTGCACATTACATCAACCACAATATTCGATTGCCATTTTTGCTCTTGTGTCTTTGTATGCAGTTAAAAGTTTACATCTTTCTGGAGCTCGTACCAACTGCACAAGGCTTTAGAAGCATAAACTAGGAGTCTGTGCTGCAAAATCATACTTTTACTTGAAGATAGAGCAACATTTCTGCACAGCAATTTGGATGCCTAGGGCTCAGTAGCTTCTCCTCTCTTTGGATGAGTTTCACTCCCCCTCGCAGATGGTTAAAGGAAGAAAATTACATGATTAGTATTCTTTTTTTTTCAGGAATTCTGCCTCATTTCTACAGTGCATTGATATAAAGGTCAAATTCTATCAGCTTCTGCCAGAGAATTCGCTGAATTTTGTTCTTTTTTCCAGGACACACAATGAGGCAGTACACTTGCCTTAAAAATGTTTCAACTTTTGGGGGATTTGTTAATTTATTTTCTTCCAAAAGAAGTGTTACCTTTCTAAAGTATTTGTTGATTTCTGCATTTAGCTCCATTATTTCAGCATTTAGTCTTCAGCATCGGGTTGAGTCCTTTTTTTCAGTCTCCAAAGCTCTCAGAAGAAAAAGAACATCATGTTCCTGCAGACTGCCCAGCTCACATGCTTCACAGCTATGCCAAGTTTGCAGCTGACCAATTGGCCTACATTGCAAGACTAATTTTCAAAATTTACAATCGTTTTTTTAAATGTGTGCCAGATAGTCCGATTCACTGTGAGACTTTGATTTTATTGACATTTCGTGCCTCAGTGAAGCCAATGGGTGTCTTGTCAGTCCTTACAGTAGGACTTGGATGAATCTCTAAGTGGGCAGAATTGTTTCCCATCACCTATTTTGCCCACTGAGACATTCAAAAGATCATCAACTCGCATGTTGTAACGCTGTACAATGGCATTTATTGTGGAATTTAAAGGAATTGCATGATCTTCAAAGCTACCAAATTAAAGGTGGAAACTGACATTAAGCCTTTCACAGAAATGGTAATACTAATGGTGTTATGTCGTTTGATTTGTTCCAGAAATAATGTGTACCTTCCAGAGCCCTAACTCCCTGAACGTAGTGGCTTGTCTGGGTGAAGGAAGTGCAGGCAAAAGCAAGTATTAGGCATCTCATCTAAAACAGTACAATGTGATTTCACTAGCAGAACTTTTATAAAAGCAGAAGCAGGCATAATTCAACCGTAAAATGTTTGGATTAGAGTTTAATGTCTGAAACTATTTCAGACTGAACATTTCAGTTTACAGTGTATATAAACAGACTTCTGAAAATCAGCATTTGCAAAGATGAAATCATAAGCTGGAAGACTCCAAACCCAGATGACATCTGAGTCTGTAGCCAACAACAGCATCAACTCTGCAGCGTAAAAGCAAAAGGATAGCAGCAATATTCGTATACGTATTTCATAGAATCACAGAATCATAGAATGGTTAGAGTTGGAAGGGACCTTCAAAGGTCATCTAGTCCAACCCCCCTGCAAGAAGCAGGGACATCCCTGACTAGATCAGGTTGCTCAGGGCCTCATCCAGCCTGGCCTTGAACGTTTCCAGGGATGGGGCATCCACCACCTCTCTG